>SKCR01042443.1:0-57916 GCA_019454045.1 Zanthoxylum bungeanum
AATTAATGTAGAATTAATTCGTAAGCGACTTTAATAATAATTTTGAAGGCATAATTATTTAATTAATTGGATTTAATTAAATCGCAACGGCAAATTCGTTTAATCGGATTAAACGAACCCAAGCCCGAAGTGTGTTAAGCAAGCCCACTTGAATTTTGAAATTAAAGTGGGGCCCACTTCACTTACATCATTACTCAACTTTTGGTGATGGAAGTGATTGATGGCTTTTGTTGGAAACTTGTCCAACACACTTTGTATTATTTTTTTTGAAAAGTATATACACATTTTTTAGAGTTTGACTTTGGTAATTTATTTTAGAAACAAAATACACAAAAACACAAACTCTCTCTTCCTCACCTCTCTTGGTCGAAACTTTAAGCTCTCTCCATGGAATTTTTGTTGCAAAATTTCTACTTGCTAGCACATTAAGGAGTCAAAATGAGGTGATAGGAAAACTCACTCATAAGTTTGGAACACAAAGAAAGCTTGGAGCTTCTTCCATATCCAACAAAGTTTTGAAACTCATCCAATCAAAGTAAGTAATTTCCGCAACTCCTCTTTGATTTATTCACACACGAATCACTCTTAGAGATCCTTGGCATGTTCTAAGAACACTAACAATGGTATCAGAGCATCCTAAGTTTGATTTTAAAATCTAGGGTTCGTATACTTTAATTTGGGAATTTTGGCTTGGAACTTGATTTGCCTAAATTGATGGTTGGGTTATGTTTATATGATGTTGAATTGGATTTTTACATTGTTGGATCTGTGAAATATTGATTAGATAAAAAATCCCCAAATTCTTAGCATGGCCGAATGTATGCCCTAGGAACACTCATGGTAATTTTTTGATTTTAGACAATTGGATATGTTTAAAGCATGAAATAAATCTTGTATGTTGATTTAATTGGATTGAAATCAAATTAAGTATTATTTTGTGCCCTATTACTGTGGAGTGTGAAGCACGTAATAGATTGATTTTGCTTCAATTTATGTTGGACATGAATTGGAAATGTTGAGCATGATGAAATTGGATTAATTAGTATTTTGGAAACATTAGATTAATTGATTAATTATGTTAATTGCACTTTAATAAAATTAATATGTAATTTGGAATGATGTGTTAATTTAATTTGTTGTAATTGGGCTTAATGGGCTTGGTTGGGCCAAGTTTGGTTTATGACAATTGGATTGGATCCAATTGGGCCTAAAACCATTTCCATAAAGTCCAAATATGACAATTGGGCCTTTAATAATTTAATTGGGCCAAAATTGATTTTATGGCAAATGATGATTCCTAATTGTGCCTTGGCATCTTGGGTTTGATCCATAATGGCCAAAGCTCATGCCTAAAGAATTAATTAAAAGCTCATTGGACTTTAATTAAATAGTATTGGATACTAATTGGGCCTTTGAGACCCATGAAGATTGGATTTGGAATCCAAGTCTAAAAGGCACTATTAAAAGTGTAATTATTTAATTTGGAATTAAATATGAATTAGTATTGGATATAATTTAAATTGGATTTAAAATTGTAGTTCGATATAATTCAAGAATACGTACTTTGAGTATTTATTCTTAAACGAGTTGGACTCGGGCAAATCAAATCGTTGTTTGAACATTGGATGGTCATTAATTCAAAGATTAATTAATTGGATTAGATTGATTGAATTACATGCTTTGTGTGAATACATGGATGTATTGAATGAATAATGTATATCAGATGGATATTAGAAGGGTGAGGGTAATTTTGGAAATTGTTGTAATAAATTTAGAATTTATTAAAATTGGACCTGCTTGTCTAGCCTATTATCTATATTCTCTTTGTATTTCTCTTCTCACCAATTCCCCTCAATGTAAATGAGGTTTCTTTAAAAGTATTATGTAATTGGGTAGAAGTAAGAATAGTGCTAGCGAGAGAGAGGAAAGAGAGAGATTTGTTCTAGGAACAAAGTTTGTTATATATCCATCCGCATATCATTATTAATTTTATTCGCGCCTTATTATGATTTTAGAATGCATGTTTAAGGGTGTATGATGAGACCTAATCAAAAATAATAAATTGGTTGCCAATTTACGCGAAACACCCTCATCAAATGTTAAGCATTTTTCCTTCCATTGAGTGGTTCTCTCTCAAGATCCAAGATTGGCATTGGTTTGTTGGCCAAAGTCAAGACCTTTGTCCATCACGGATGTGTTTGAACCACGTAAGCTTTGTTACATATCGCGTGTCTTGGCCAGTTGTGATTTGTTGGCCAAAGTCAAGGTCACTTCTTGTTCATCGACCTCGATTACGAAGCTTTCCCACTGTCAATGGGTCGCACTTAACTAGAATCATTAATCTTGTTGAGCCAAAGCCAAGGCTTAGTTGATTCAGAGGAAAAAGGTTAGGAAATATATTGGATATATTTACATATATTGGATATATGTTTCGGACTTAGAGGTCCACCTACTGGATCTAGGAATTAGATGGGATCCAATTGATCTTAGAGATCTACCTAGTTAAGTTTCATACAGCTTGTTGGCCAAAGTCAAGGTTGTGTGTTATTTAACGGGATTCTAGCCCACTAGGAAACTAGGTTTCCCGAGTACTCCACAGAGGGTTAGAGTCTCGTCGAAAAATAGTAGGAAGCAAGTATTAAATTTGAAATTTTTTTAAATACTTGCCAATACGCGCTCTTTTTTTTATTTATCGTTGTTATAAATATATTAGTTGGACTAATATTTAATATTTCTTTCGTTGAACAATTAGACTGTACAACACACTACTTCATTTGTAGTTGGTTATATAGTTGGACTATAATAATCATTACATTTGAATGTAACCGATCATTTATAGTTGATTATACAGTTGGACTATAGTAATCATTACATTTGATTGTACACGAAATCATTGATTGGATAGTTGGACTATAGCAATCAATATAACTGGAAAGATTAGCGTCAAATGACATAATCCTAGGTGAAAATATCTTTAACGGCACAATTTTCTAGATTGGGAAATGAATCTCAGGATAGTCCTGAGAGCTGAGAAGTTACTCTATTTGATAGAGCGACCTCTCGGGCCTAAGCCCGGAGTTGAGCAAATAGTAGAGCATGTGCTTAGGAAGACTCATTGTGATGATAACTTTAGTGCTCAATATGTTATGCTTGCTGCAATGACTCCTTAATTTCATCGTCAGAACTAAGGATTAGATCATTATACCATGATGTTGAAATTAAAGGATCTTCATAGATCTAACCTTAGATCTTAGAAGTATAAATTGCAAAAGAAGCTCTTTCATTCGCACATGTCAGAAGGTACATCTGTCGAACACTAGGTGTCGCATATGATTGCTGACATCAAACAGCTAGGTTAGCTGGGCATTACCTATGAGGTCGAGACTTCTATAGATTTGATATTGTAGTCTCTGTCCGAATGCTGGGACAGGTTCACTGTGAACCAAAAGAAACCTCTTGGAGAGTTAATGGCTATGCTCAATGAGACAGATCCAGAGCTTCCAAAATGGCAAGAAGCGCAAGACACATCTTACTTTGACATCCCAAAAGGCCAAGGCTTGGCTGATGGCTTCTAGGGTGTGAAGAAAAAAGGCAAAGGCAAAATCATCACAGTTTTCTGGGAAGACAAATGACATATCCCAAGATGTCTGCCTAAACTGTGGCAAACGGGGTCACTGGAAGCGTGACTGTTGTATGGACAAGGCATACATGAAGGAAGTGAAGACGGGCAAGGCTCCGGCTTCAGGTATGTTTGTTGTAAATATGTACACTACTGGTTTTAAAAATTGGATTTTTGATACTGAATATGGTACATACATATATACTGATGTGCGGGATCTTCTGACTAGCAGGAGACTGGCTTCAGATGAGATTGACCTACGAGTCAGAAACGGGACGAGAGTCGCTGTTTTGGCTGTGGGAACCTAAGTTTTGGAAATGCCCTTTGGGCATATACTTAAATTAGGAAAGTGTTATAATGTACCTAGTTTGACTAGAAACATTATCTCTATATCTAGTTTAACCCGTTGCGGGTATACCTTTATATTCATGAACACTAAGTGTTTTGTTTATAAATATGATATTGAGATATACACATTAGATGTGAATAACAGTACTTATATTTTGAATATAAACAAATCTCAAACATATAACATGACAAATAAATGGCTCAAACTGAATTAATCAGATGAGACTTATTTGTGACATTGTCGTCTGGGATGCATTAACAAGACTCGTATATCCACTCTTTTGAAGAATGGATACACGGACAGATTTAATCCTAAATCATATGACGTCTACGAATCTTGTTTATTAGGCAAAGTGCCTAAAATGACTTTTAGCGGTAAATGATGTACGTGCCACCGAGCTATTAGCCCTGTCATGGTGATGTATGTAGGCCCATATCTAGCTGGGCTAGAGGTGGATTTGAATACTTCGTAACCCTTACGGATGTTACATCGCGTTATGGTTATGTGTACCTTATGAAACACAAATCGAAAACTTTTGATAAATTCAAAGAGTTTCGACACGAAGTAGAAAAACAGACCGGTAAAAGTATTAATACATTGCGGTTGGACCGTAGTGGAAAATACTTGTGCAATAAGTTTCTCGATTACTTGAAAGAGTATGGTATTCTTTCACAGTGCA
The DNA here is from genome assembly GCA_019454045.1 of Zanthoxylum bungeanum. NCBI lineage: Eukaryota > Viridiplantae > Streptophyta > Magnoliopsida > Sapindales > Rutaceae > Zanthoxylum > Zanthoxylum bungeanum. Next base: position 4,648 of record SKCR01042443.1, read on the forward strand.
CTCCTCCCGGAACACCTCAAATGAGCGGTGTGTCCGAACGGAGAAACCGAACTTTGTTGGACATGGTAAGGTCAAGGATGAGTCGCTCTGAGCTACCAATTTCCTTCTAGGGATATGCATTGAACAATGCAATACTTATTTTGAATAAGGTTCCATTAAAGTCTGTTGGACAGACTCCATATGAAATATGGACAGGAAAGAAATTGGATTTCTCATTCCTGAAGATTTGGGAATACTGGGCATATGTTTGGATGATACCAAACTATAACCCAAATTGGATAAGTGCCCATTATGTAATTGGTTATCCTAAGGAAACTAATTCCACAACTCATAAGAGAACAAAGAAATTTGTTGCTCTCCAAGCGGTTTTCCTAAGAGGAATACCTAAATGCAGTGGTAAATGGGAGGAAAGTAGAACTCGATGAAAATCGGAGTAATATTGTTCCTGGCACCGATCCCCTTATGGAACACGAACAGTTCATCATGGATGAATCTATACCACAATCTTCTAATACACAAGAACCACGTAGGTCAGAGAGAGTCAGGAAACAACCTAAGAGGTATGGGTTTCTGATCTCACCTCATGTAGATGTCAATCTTATTGAGGAAGATGAACGGACTACGTATGAAGTAGCGATACAAGGTATCGACTCCGCTATATGGTAAGGTGCCATGAAGTCCGAAATGGATTCCATGTATACCAACCATGTTTGGACACTAGTTGATATACCAGAAGGCATTGTGCCTATTGGTAGCAAATGGGTCTTCATGGTGAAGACAAACATGGATGGCAACATACAAACGTACTAAGCTAGGCTTGTAGCGAAAGGGTATCGTCATCAACATGGTGTCAATTATGACGAAACCTTTTACCCATTGCCATGATTAAATCCATTCGAATAATGCTTGCAAGTGCTGCATATTTCGTTTATAAAATATGGCAGTTGAACGTCAAAACCGCTTTCCTTAATGGAAACCTTTTGGAGGATGTTTTATAAAACACCCTGACGATTTTGTCGCGCCAAAACATACAAACAAGGTTTGCAAATTAAATCGATCCATTTATGGATTGAAGCAAGCATTGCGTTCTTGGAACCAATGTTTTGATGAGATCATATTACAATATGGTTTCATTCAAAACGAAGTTGATTCTTGTATTTATAAGAAGGTTAGTGAGAGCGCACTGACAATGATTATCCTATATAATAATGATATATTATTTCTAGGAAATGACATTCCCATATTACAATCGGTGAAATCTTGGCTTTCGTTAAAATTCTCCATGGAATACTTGGGAGATGCAACCTTTATTCTAGGAATAAAGATCTACTGGGACAGATCTAAAAGTTGTTGGTACTCTCTGAGAACTCGTACATTGAAAGACATGTACACGACCTGGTGTCTCATATGCTTTGAGCATATGGAGTCACAATCAGGCCGATCCAGGTGATGGTCAATGGATTGATGTAAAGAACATCATTGATTATCTTAGACGAACTAAGGATGCTTTCTTAATTTATGGATAATGAGAACTTGAGGTAACTGGGTTCACTGTTGTAAGTTTCCAAACCGAGAAAGACGACTGTAATTCGCAATAAGGGTACGTATTTTGTTTGAACAACGGAACAGTGAGCTGGAAATCTTCCAAGCAAGATACTGTTACCGATTCAACAAAAGCGGATTATATTACTGCAGCTGAGGCAGCAGAAGAAGCAATTTGGATCTATAAAATTCCTAATTAGATTAGGAAGTAGTTCTATTAGCAGCTGAGCTAAGCTACAACACAGGCTAAAGAATTACGGTCTCATCAACAATCCAAGTATGTACTTCGAACGATTTTATCTGATTTGTGATATCATACATCATGGTGATGTAATGATCGAATAAATCGCATCAGATGATAACCTTGTAAATCCGCTGGCGAAAGCGATAACTTAGCATAAGCATGAGCGACCCGTACATAGTTCAAGTGTTGGACACTTGAGTGATTGGCTATAGGCTAAGTGGGAGATTGTTGGACAATTATAACCTATAACATCACTATTTTGTAAAGGACATGGTGTTACTTACACAAATTACTATGTGACAAAGGAAATTGCAATTTTATCATTTGTAATTTGATTACCTGGATATATAAATGATAAAAGTCAATATGATTAGTATCAGATTAATAAGATGTGAGACAGTATTAATCCACAAAAGGTTTAATCATTAAATATCCTTAGTCGTAGTATTATCGAGACTGGACATCGATAATACGGAATAGGCTAGTATTGAACTTGTGCGCGTTATGGAAGCTTAACTGCATAGTTCTCATTTATTTAAGTATATGATACTTATGCAAGTGTGAGAGGAGGTTCTGTTTACCGATGGTACGGGAACAACTTCGCTCTGGATAGACCCCTCAGAATCTCATTGGTAGTATGACTATGTGTCTATGGGAATCCAAATCAGGGTAGATGTATTTGGTCTTAACATGAGAGTTGCATCGCTAATACTTGCGACAATCAGTATACTTTGGTTTTGGTCGTCCGGGGCTTTAACATGTTCTGTGTACGCCTCTTCTGGGTATACTGAGAATCGTAGTGTATTGGGTGTGATGTCAAGATGGAAGTATCACTTCAGTCATATGGAGATGATGATCACGCATGGATACAGAACTGGTACTCTTAAGTACTGCAGTCATCGGGATAATATGACTAGGTCATGATTATCCGATTATAGAGACTAGTGGTTTGTGATCCGATATATGCTTCGTACGGGGCAGACACAATTCCAGCCCCAGGCCTAGCATGTGACATCCGATACTGGATCGTAATACGCAATACTTAGTATACTACACCTGATAAAGATTATATATTCCTTTAAAGAATATTTCTGGAGAATTGGGTAGGCACGGTGCTTTGCTAGAAGCCAACCATGTCTTGTAAATCCGTAAGAATGTGGTACCGGGTACGCACGTGTTCGGATAGTCTGATGACCGTATTTACTGCCAACATATCCAGGGATCTCTTGGGTCGCTTCCCAAAGATTCACCGATGATATTTGACTCGAACAAGAATTAATCTGGGATTAATTATGAGGGAGAAAATTAATCTGGGATTAATTACGACAATAATTAATCTGGGAATTAATTATCAAAGAAAAAATTAATCTGAGATTAATTGCATCGAGAATTTATGTGGGATTAAATTCGTCGAGAAGAGAGAACGTGATTAATTTGGAATTAATCGGCAAAATGAATTTAATAGTGAAATTAGATTTTACTATTTAATTAATTGGGCTAAAATAATATATTAGATATATTAATTGAAATTAGATTTCAACGCAGAATTAAAATTGGATTTTAATTCAAGCGAACGAATTAATTTAGAATTAATTCGTAAGCGACTTTAATAATAATTTTGCAAGGCAAAATTATTTAATTAAATTTGATTTAATTTAGTCATAACGGCAAATTCGTTTAATCGGATTAAACGAACCCAAGCCCGAAGTGTTGCAAGCCCACTTGAATTTTGAAATTAAAGTGGGGCCCACTTCACTTACATCATTAATCAACTTTTGGTGATGTAAGTGATTGATGGCTTTTGTTGGAAACTTGTCCAACATACTTTGTATTTCTTTTTTGAAAAGTATTTACACATTTTTTAGAGTTTGACTTTGGTAATTTATTTTAGAAACAAAATACACAAAAACACAAACTCTCTCTTTCTCACCTCTCTTGGCCGAAACTTCAATCTCTCTCCATGGAATTTTTGTTGCAAAATTTCTACTTGCTAGCACATTAATGAGTCAAAATGAGGTGATAGGGAAACTCACCCATGAGTTTGGAACATAAATAAAGCTTGGGGCTTCTTCCATATCCAACAAAGTTTTGAAACTCATCCAATCAAAGTAAGGAATTTCCGCAACTCCTCTTTGATTTATTCACACACGAATCACTCTTAGAGATCCTTGGCATGTTCTAGGAACACTGACATTAACCCAATGTACCAGAAACATGGGAAGCTCGTATAGACATGTTGGTATTCGTTGGAGTGAATATTGAATGACTCACAGGTGATTCCTAATAATTGTAAGTACACACCATCGTCAATAGGAATCTCCTCGAGTCGAGTAGCATATGTGATCCTTTGACTATAAGATAACATTGGTTTTATGTGAGATCCTCCACACTTTGATGTGATGTATGTCAGAACCTTTTATGGTCTGGCCATTATATGTTCATTGGGTGTGGACTGATGCACTCATTAATCAAGTACATATCATGATAGGATCTGTCGACCCGTATGTGTACCATAAGGGGTTTAGGTATCCATGTGAGTAAGTCACAATTCTTAAAAATTTGGCGCCAAAGCCGATCTCCTAGGGTGGATCGATTTATTAGAAATGATTTTTGATTAAGTTATAAAGAATAGTGGATATGTCGACATGAGATGTGCGCCTTGGAAACTTGACGATATATTCTATATTTCATAAGCACAACTCGGATAACCCATAACGAATGGATTGTTAAACATATGTGATGACCTCGACTTGTATAGTTCAGAAAGGTCGTTCGTGTTCTTCGTGGATTCAAAGGTGGTCGAACTTCGTAATATTAGTTAGGCTTATATGACGAATGTGTCTGAACTTGGAGAGTCCCAATATGAAGTGTACTCATTGAGCACTTGGGTATTAATTTGATAAAAGATAATATTCGATATTATAATTATCAACTAAGATAATCAAGTGTTATTTGATAACTTGATTATTTACTTTGACCTAATTGGATTAATTGGATTCAAGATTTACACAATAGCTTTGTCGTAATTTCATAAATATCGCTAGAGGATATTTTGGTATTTAAAATATGTAATTATAGGTGTATTTGGCTTGATTTAATTGGATTAAATCAAAGTAGCAAATAATGAACTAATCCATTTGCTAATATTTGTCTTGATTTAATTGGATTAAATCAAAATGGTAGACAAAAGTGATTAGTCACACATAATTATACATATTTGAACAAATGAGATTAAGTCCAACTAAAAGTTGATTAAAATTTTATTAATTAAAAATTGCCGAAGTTTTTCTATAAATAGCAAGCTTGAGGAATGTTATAATTAAGCTTAAGAAAAGCAAAATGATCTTGAGAATGCTAAGCTAAATACAAGTAATTCTTGGAGAAATTAGCCAAGTTAGAGAAGTGTTTAGAGATGTTTTGGAAGATCTCTACAACATTTCATCTAGGAGAAATCAAGATTGGATCTTAGAGTGGAGCTTCCTTACATTGGAATCAAGATTGGATCTTGGAGTGAAGCTTGTTCAACCTTGGAAGTTCTCCAACAATTTCAACAAGGAGAATGAGATTAGATCTTTGTATCAAGCTTACTAGGTATTATTTGATCTTCTCATAAGCTATATTTTTCATTTGTGGGTTTTCATTAGTGAGACATATAGTGATGAATTATGTATTGGATGCATAATTACATAGCTTAAAGTTGAAATTAGGCTAATGAATTGTGTTAGGATGCTTTGGAAGTATAAACATAATATGCTTGTATTTGGGTCAAAGATGTTCATGTTGGACATGAAACAATTAATTAGAGTTTGGAACTCTAGATCAAAGTTTAGAGATATGGCTACCATTCTAGAATCACTTGACCACATTTGGGTGAACTAAAATTGTTCATGAGACATTTCATAGTGGGATTCTAAATTGATTTGTGTTTAGATTCAAACAAATACATATATAGTTTTTAATACATGTATGTTAGTTGTATAACATGTGTTGATGATGGTTATGATGCTAAAATTGGATTTTAGGTGTATTTGAAGTATTGGGAGAAAATTGGAAGTGTTTAGTATTGGTTTGAAGTAGAAATTGCTCACTACCTAGGGCAGCGTCGCGACTTTACCTCTCCAGTGTCGCGATACCGAGTATCAGACCTAGGCGCGTCGCAATGCTCACCCTTCCTCGTTGCGATGTCGAGATTTTCAACTCTCGTAGTTGCTCTCGCACTGTGGAGCATCTCGAAGCCCAGGCTTCTGCATCGCGACGCGTAGTTCTGAAGAATACAGAAACTTATTTTCTCCGTTTTGGAGTTTTCGGACTCCGTTTTGGTCCCCATTTTATCCTATGGACTCGAAACGGAATTTAGTTTTACATAAAATATTTTAAAATACACCCATGCTAGATATCCATGGGTTAGACTCACTTCCGTTGCGCGAAGCATCGGTCCGACCCTAGAGGTTCCATATCCGCTCCATCAGAATGTTATCAGATGCAAGGCTTAACCACACAACACATGTTGTATGTTTGATATGTATTTGAATCTATGCCTCTGTATTTTAATATAATTATGCATAAGTCATATTGGATATGCATTGCATATTTTAAATTAAAATTTTAATTTTGACCCAAGCATGTTAATGACTTGATTGTCATAAATCTCTCATGATTAGGTGATTACTTTATTTTAAGTAATAATATTAATAATGTTGGAGCATTATTGGATGTTCCGTCTTGTCAATACGGAGATGAATGAGTTCTTACTACTTATATCCAAGATCCTCATTAGTGTGAGGGTATAAGTGCTCGGAACTTAAGTCACTCCGGTAAAACATTAGATGTAGCTTGATGAGTTAACGCAGTCACCTAATACCGTATTATTATGAGGGTGTACATATGAAGCTCATCAGTGCACATTGACAAGTATACACCTGGAACACGTCTTAATCCGAGATCGTCATTAGCGTGAGGATAAAAAATGGTTCATGACCAAATTAGGAGTCACATAAAGTGATTGACCTTGGAGGCCTACCTAATGAGTTTATAAAGGCCAAGATCGTCATTAGTGTGAGGCTGGAGTAAATGTCATGGGATCCACTCCCCGCTATGAAATTTTGATAGTCAAATTTCTATTTTCAATTAAGATAGATTACTGAATTACATAAAGTAGTGAGATGGCACTAATAGATTTAAAATTCCATAATAAATTAGTGTTTTTATATTGAAATGAACAATGTACTGCTAGTGTTTAAATGTTGTCTTGTAGATGGCTGCCGCAAAACCATTAACGTGGCTTTTGAGATTCTAATAAACTAAATGGAGTTTTGAACTACTTAGAGTATGAGATGAACATCCGACTTAACTTGGAATCAGAACGATTGAGTTATGTTACGCTCAATCCAATGTCTGTCAAATTTATTTCACGAATTTGAAGGTGGTCGAATTGCGTACATATTAGCTAGGCTTATATGACGAACGTGTCTGGACTTAGAGAGTCCCAATATGAAGTGTACTCATTGAGCACTTGGGTAGCTGATTATTTTTTATAAAAGATAATATTCGATATTATAATTATCAACTAAGATAATGAAGTGTAAATTGATAACATTGATTATTTACTTTGATCTAATTTGATTAATTGGATTAATTCAAGATTTACATAAGGGCTTTGTCGTAATTTCATAAATATCTCTACTATTTGAGGATATTTTGGTAATTAAAAATATGTAATTATATGTGTATTTGGCTTGATTTAATTGGATTAAATCAAAGTGGCATACATTGAACTAATCCATTTGCTAATCTTTGTCTTGATTTAATTGGATTAAATCAAAGAAGTAGACAAAGGTGATTAGTCACACCTAATTATACATATTTAGACAAATGAGATTAAGCCCACCTAAAAGTTGATTAAAGATTTTATTAATTAAAAATTACCTAAGTTTTGCTATAAATATCAAGCTTGAGGAAGGTTTTAATTAAACTTAAGCAAAACTAAATGAGCTTGAGAACTTGAAAACTCAAAAATGCTGCAGTTAGTTGGAAGTGTGATTTACAGATAAGAGGATATAAAGATTCTGACTTTCAGTCAGATCCTGATGATAGAAAGTCTACCTCAAGTTTTGTATTTACTCTTAATAATGCTGCAGTTAGTTGGAAGTGTTCCAAACAAGGATCAACAACTGATTCCACCATTGAGTCAGAATATATTGCGGCATCATATGCTGCAAAAGAGGCTGTATGGATTAGAAAATTTATCACTGAATTAGGAGTTTTCCCAAGCATCAAGGATTCGATCTCGTTGTTTTGTGAAACAGTGGTGCCGTTGCCAGGTAAAAGACATTGAGCGCATCGAAATCGAAACATGTGGAACAAAAGTACCATATTATTCGTGAGATCATCGCTCAAGGAGATGTTGCCATATCCAAGATATATGGACAACATAACAGACCCTCATACGAAGGCCTTGTCTCCGAGACTATATGATACATGTAGAGGCGATGAGCATTAGATACCATCAAATTTGGCACTAGAGCAAGTGGGAGAAAATGTTGGAGTTAGTGCTCGGCGCGCTAAATTTTGTTTTATTTATTGTAAATGCGATATACATTTATATTTATTATGAATAAAATTGAGTAATTTTCAATAATATATTCTATTATATGGTAATGGCGTAAAAGACCTTAGAATGAATAGTTGACATAATTACAAAAGCACCGCAATTGTTACTGAGAAATGTCACAATACTATTCATTCTTAAAATTATTCCTAGTCAAGATTTACATACCTGATCGGTCAGTAAACCCGTGACCGATACATGTCATATATTAGAATTGTTATAATGATTTGTCTCAGACTCTCAGTAAACCATGAATCTTGGAGACTCGTTGGACACGTAGGTATTTATTTGATAAATAATAAACGACTCATTCGAAGAGTCCTGATAGATTATCACCAACGTCAATAGGAATCTTTACGAGTCGAATAACATATTAGCTCCTTTGACTTGTGATACCACTGTGGATATGTGAGATATCATTCATACTTTGATGGCAATCACGTCAATGATCTTTTAAGATCAGACATCCGTCTGTTCGTCGGGTATGGACTGATACTCACAATATCATGTGATGTATCCGCAGTCCTGTGTATGGGATTTAGATATCTAGTTTGTGATTCTTTGATATCATTGGCGGAGGTATGATTCGGAAACGAGTTCCAAATATTTATTTAAGAATCATAATTATATCGCGACACATGAATTTTTTATAGCAGAGATTTGACGTTTAATCTATATCTCTGGAACAATTCGGATAACCTATGACAGAAAGATTATATATATGCAATGACTTCAACTTGGATGGTTCAACTCGATTATCCGTGGTCGTCGTAATTTGTGAGTGGACAAATTACAAACACGGAAATGGTTTCCGTGACAGATAAACTTGAACCTAGAGAGTCCCACAATATAAAGTGTACTCGTTGAGCATTTGGGCAATTATTATGGATAATTCAGATTATTCATAATTTACACATGCATATTAAATAATGTGTATTTGTATACTATACATAATTTTTATTAGATACATATTATTATCCATTGGATTTTGACACTTGCTTTATTATTATTATTAATTAATTAATTGTTAATTATTATTAATAATAATAAAAATGAAAGAATATTCTTGGAATTTTTTCCATGTGTTTATTTTGTCTTTTTTGTAATTATTAAATAAATTGATTAATTTGTTAAATAATTTTTTTTAATTAAGAATAATACATGGAATATTCTTAATTTTTAGCATAATTTGATTGCCAAATCATATATTTTTGACACATTTTTTTCTAATTAACAAAATATCAAAATAATTAATTAATTTGGATAAATTTAAATGGTGTCAAAATCTTAGCCATGAAAATTATTAATTTTTGGATTAAAAATAACCCAATTTTTGGCAGTTGCAAAAATTCTATATAAATGAAGTTGTTCCATTTTGTTAGGTTTAGCCATTTCTCATGAGATGAGAAATAAAAGAAAAGTGGGTTAGGGTTTTAAAAACTAAACAACACCACCATAAGGAAGAAAATTGAAGAAATTGGAATTTATTTAAGGTAAAATCAAATTCCTAATTTCTATTTTTCTTGATTTTGTTTCTTAGCATGCAAAGTATGTATATAAGATATGTATATTGCATGTTTTATTTACATATGTATCTTGGATATACATTGGGTGCATTATTTGGTATTGGTTGTTTAATTAACCTTAATATTTTTCTTTTATTAAACATGTGTATAAAGATTAATTAGTGAATTAATCTCAAAATTAAAATTACCATTCTAGAGTGATATTTCCACTCAAATATTGCCTAGAATTGTTCTTGAGGCTTTAAGTTGTGGTGATTAAATTTTTGTGTAAATTAATTGGATTAATTTGGCAAATAAATTGAAGTTAGGCATGAAAATGGATAAAAAATAAAACTAGATCGGATCTGATTTTATTATATATAACATATATTTTTCATGTAAAAATATGTTATTGGAAGTGTGTTGGATGGTGGATAAATTCCGGAAATTGTTCGGGGAGAACACATGAGATGTAACCCCCAAATTTATTTTTACCCATATTTTAATTTATTAAATTGGGTGCATTGGAAATTTAGGGGCTAAATTGTTAGTTTACAAAAGTTTTACAAATGATATTTTCCAGTAGTAATATAAAATAAACACACACAAACCCTTCTTTTTCCAACAGCCACTTTCGAGAGAATCAAAGAGAGAGAGAGAAAGAAAGAAAAAGAAAGAAAGAAAAAAAAGAGAAAAAGAGTGGAAGTTGCCTTGATCCGTCTGATCCGAAGCCGATTTCAACCAGGTCTTTGAAGGAAAATATAGATTTCGACGAGAGGATTATTTTGGTGGTGGTTTCATCTCAGGAAACTCTCTATTTTCGTAGAAATCCCGGTAAGAAACTTTTAGTGGTTTTTCTTGATTTCCCGTTGATCCGGAACTTCCGATTGACAACCGTCAGCGGCATTGGAACTGGGAGGGAAGATGAATATTTTACCGTCGGAAAATTTAGACTCCGGTCGGTGCATGGAGCTCACCGTGCCTTGCGTAGTGGCGCGTGAGGCCCATGCGCGGCCGTGAAAGGAGGCGCGTGTCTCACACGCGCCGGACCGAATGTGGCCGCCGACTTCCCGAGTCTTCCTCCATGATATCCCGACCATTCCGAGTAGTAACGGACCTCCGAATCTTAATTTTCATATAATTTATCGTTATATTCGGTTTATGCATGTTATGTGTTTCGAAATATAAATAGCTTTAAAGTATGATTATTTTACATGCTTAGACCATATAAATGATTACCTTGTGGTTAGAAGTGAATGATGGACTTATCAGAAAATATGGTCGAGTAAGATTGTGTGCGGGAAATTATTTTGAGCCCGAGATTTTGGGATAATGATGTTGGATTAAATTGTGGATGTGTATGTTGTGAATGGAATATGGATGCAAGTTAATCATTATAGGTTGTATAATGGAAGTCCATATTATAGACGGAATTTTACTGAAATTTCGTTAGGATTACGAGAGCGATTGAGTCACATTTCTTACGTATTCTATCATCTATTCTAGTTAGGATTATGTTCCTTATAGTAAATTCTTTTGTCTCTTAGGTGATCGCGATATCGTAAGTGGGGATGGTCCTGCTGCATAGTTCCTTTCTCTATAGTCAGCTCACCAGGTGCGTGGATAAGCTTGTAACATTGATGTTTTCCAAAGTAGTATGTATGTTTTTTTAAATGAATTTTTAGGTAATGCATTAAATGATTTTGTTTTTAGAAAGTTTTATTTTGCTATAAAAGTATGGATCGAATATTGATTATGTTGAATCATGTGTTTATGATATATGAGAAACTTGCATGACTTGAGATATATGAGTGTAAGCACTGCATTTTTGCATGTAAGTCCCTATGATGAGTCTCATTTGGAGACACTACCTTTTAAAGTCGAGGAAGTCGCGGGAAACGGACGTCGGAAGGGAATCGATATTTTTGTTAGATTTTATTCGCTTGTTTAGCTTCATGCTCGCTTGTTGGACCTCCGTTTTAAAGCACCTTGGCCCAAAACCCTTGAAATATACACCAAGCCCACTTCGCCCAAGCCCAATCCAAAATAATTAAACCATTTAAAAAAAACATGTCACAAACTAAATTCAAAACAAATTAAATTGAAACCAATTAAATTGAATTTAAAATCCAATTAAAATCCAATTAAATTAAATTCCAAAATTAAAATAAATCTCTTCCTATTTAAATAAATCACCTACCAATTTAAAGAAATTCCCACCAAAAAAATAAATATCCTTGCCTAAACTAATTAAATCAAATACCACACATGCCTTATTTACTTGATCTTTTTCCTTAAAATCCATGCAAACCCTTGCTTGTCACTATAAAAATAACACAAACTTCAACCCTTGCTCTCTAGACATACACGGCAGCAACAACAAAAATAAACCATAAGACCTCCTCTCACCTATCCTTTTTCACGGCCATATAAAAAAAACAGAAAAACAAAATACTAAACCCTAACTAGTTCACGTATCCCTCTCCCTCTTGACTCTCGGCCTTGCACCAACCCCCCATTCTCTCTCAAAAACATCTCGGCTCTCTCACTCGAAACAGTCCCCAAATAAATTAACAAACCTGCTCATGCGCTGCCATTCATCAGCCTTTCATCACGATTCACTAAACTACCATTTTGACCATTAACCGAGAGCAAAACAGCCCCTCACCAACAGCCACGCACCAGCCCCCTCACGTTACACCCACGAGCCTTCACTGACGCAAGCCCATAATCCAGCAACACCCTTCACGCCATCACACACTCAGTTCACGTCATAGCCTTCATCCAGCCACGCAGCACCCACGCACCAGCCCTCTAAAACTAGCCCCAACTCCACGCACCACACTGCCTCACGTTCAACAGCCACACTTCATGCCACATAACTTCTCACATTCACCACATAGTCACGCACAACCCCTCAACATGTAAGCCATAGTCACGCACAGCCCCTCAACACGTAAGCCATAGTCACGCATAAAACAACCTAAGTTGCATGCCTATTTCCTCACCGAAACTACCCAGAAAATAGTCCAGAAAACACCCAAAACTGCACCTAAAAATTGCATAAAACTGCACTGAAAACTGCATCAAAAACTGCCAAAAACAGTGAGGAAAGATGCAAACCAGTGAACTATAAAAGTTACGGAGCGTTAGCCTTTCCGATCACCGTGTAACGCGAGTCCGAGAGTCGATGTAAAAGGTTAGACCTGAGGGCACTTTTTACATCTATTTTCATTCGTATTTTTATTGTTTATTATTTGCATGAGTATTGTGGAATGATGTGTGTTGTGGCCCTTGAATAAAATGGAAAATGTGTCGCCTCTTGTGGTATATAGGATGAAAACCCAGACGTAAACTCCGTAGCCGAATCCGAATGGACGGTAGTGCGGTCTATACTTGGGATACAACTCCATGTACCACTTGAGTAAACAGCGCATATTTTGTTTTATGTTATCTTGATTCATTTACTATCCGCTATTTAGTTTCTGCATGTTATTTGTTTGTGTAATGATGAGATGAAGCGCATGGGCTTAGTAAGTTGGATTAAAGGTCCTCCATTTCGAGGGGTTAAAATCCTTTACCACGATGCTTTGCCGCGCCGGATGATGTATATTCGGTTGAATGTAAGATGTGTTCAATCGGGTATACAAAGTCCGATATTGTTGTCTTTATTTTTATATGCATTATGTTATTAGCGCATGGGCTTAGTAAGTTGGATTAAAGGTCCTCCATGTCGAGGGGTTAAAATCCTTTACCACGATGTTTTACCGCGCCGGATGATGTATATTCGGTTGAATGTAAGATATGTTCAATCAGGTATACGAAGTCCGATATTGTTGTCTTTATTTTTATATGCATTGGCTTAGTAAGTTGGATTAAAGGTCCTCCATTTCGAGGGGTTAAAATCCTTTACCACGATGCTTCGCCGTTCCGGATGACGTATATTCGGTTGAATGTAAGATGTGTTCAATCGGTTATACAAAGTCTGATATTGTTGTCTTTATTTTTATATGCATTATGTTATTAGCGCATGGGCTTAGTAAGTTGGATTAAAGGTCCTCCATGTCGAGGGGTTAAAATCCTTTACCACGATACTTTGCCGTGCCTTTTATCCCGTTATTATTTATTAGGTGTCATCTATTCATCCGTTCACGTATGTGTCATGTTGTTTATTGCATTTTGGAGGTCACTGCTGTAACCTCATTCGAACGCGTTTCAGAACGCCGCACGAACGCATGTTTTCTGTCTTAGTTCGTTCGAACGCGTTTACGAACACTACTCAAACGGGAACCTTCTATTTACCGTTCAAACGCGGCTACGAATGCCACACGAATGCCCACAGTAAACAGGCCCTCTTCCATCACAGCCCATGCATGGTTACTCATTTTGTCATTTACCTTTTTGATTGTTCATGTTCTCACAGTTAGTCATTTATTGTGTTCACAAGATCACATGTTCGTTTCCATGATGCATGTTTACATGGTAGTTATCTACTTATGCTTCCGCATTCATCCATTCAACATGTTCATGAAGTTATATGCTTGTTGTTATTCCAATTTGCTTTCATGCGTGATTGTACAATTATTATCTATTGGCATGCCTATGATCAAATATAATATGCTTATGAAAATATTGTATGTTTGTCGTTATGATGATTACCTTCATGCATGTGAATTTAAAAGTAGAATATTCTTGGAAATATGTTGCGTAGATTCGATTAAATTATTACACAAATCATTTTATTACAAGTGGCATAAGTAAGGGACCATTCCGAACCCAACGGTTTGAGGTCTTCCCTTGCGAAGGGTGAGTGCGGCCTTAAATCATTTTCCCGGTTCACACCGGGTGGCGACTCTATTATTCTCCGATTTAGTCCCCCGCGGGCTACTCCGTACTCCCAACCAGACCGCGAGCCCGGAACAGCATGCGTCGCCCAATTTATGTGTCCTACAGTCTGGCGACTCCACTGGGGACAGAGAATCGGCCCCGAAATAATGTCTTGTAATATTATGATTTGTGCTTTAAGTTAACCATTCCTATAGTGGGTTGAAAGGGGTTTAATCAAAGGCACTTTTAAGGCTAGGTAATGGTTTGGTGTCTTCCTTCACTCACTACCTTTCTGTAAGGAAAAGCTATGAAGGCATCTAGATAATCATCTACTCGTAGCCTACTGTGATGGACTAATTTGGAGGACTCGTTTTTTATTCCTGACACCAAGCGATAAGAGCCTAAGAGGCTTGGGTACTTAAGAGAGCCTCGCTCCACCCTCCCTCTGGGGAATCTACAACGGGAAATCCATTTGACAGTCAGTCACACACCATAGCTCATTGGCACGTACCTTAGTGTATAAAAAAGGTGCGCTCACTTGGTCGCTCGGACCCTTGAGTGGGGAGACCTAGTTGTGTGTAATCATTCGTCAGCGAGAGCCTTTGTCCACACCCCCGTAAACCCGCATGTGAACCTTAGTCGTAGAACTAATAAGAATTATTTACTTGTGCTTGTGTTTGGGAACATGGTCGTTTGGATCCATTCAGACCTTTTGTCATGAGGTATGGGCTTGTTGGGCCATTTAAACTGGGACAAGAACATATCTTATGATGATTGGGCCAAAAGCTTCTAAAACGCCAATGGGCCATTATATGCTTGTGTTTGGGAACGTTATCGTTTGGATCCATTCGGACCTTTTGTCATGAGGTATGGGCTTGTTGGGACATTTAAATTGGGACAAGAATATATCTTATGACGATTGGGCCAAAAGCTTCTAAAACTCCAATGGGCCATTATATGCTTGTGTTTGGGAACGTTATCATTTGGATTCATTTGGATCTTTTGTCATGAGGTATGGGCTTGTTGGGCAATTTAAACTGGGACAAGAACGTATCTTATGACGATGGGGCCAAAAGCTTCTAAAATACCGATGGACCATTTTATGTGTGGGCCTCTAGTCATTTGGAGTTGTTTAGCCACATTGTTGCAAAGTGTAAACCTGTTGGGCCTTTTCAACTGGGACAAGTTTGCACCGCGCAATGGCGTGGTTGAACACTTTAAAATGATAATGGGCCAATTAGTATAAAATTTCTATTGGGCTTATATATTACATGCATTGCACGCATACATGCTGATTGAGAATTTTGAAAGACATCATAGATTCCCGTTGGGTAAGGGAAGAGGGAAGACTCACCAAAAGACCGACAACAGACATGAGTGAATCAGAAAATGAGGTATCCCGTATGGATCAGTTGGAATCAAGTCTCATCAAAATTATTGAGCAGTTGCAAGTTTTGACCAATGTTGTGGCCAGTTTGACCATACCCCGTATAGCCAATGACAGAAAATTGTGCGACTGGAATAGAAAGACCAGTGGGGAACCTTCGGGGACCAAACTCCCTCCTTCTAAAATCGTCCCTATCAAGGACAGGCAATTCTCTAATTTGGGTAGACCTTTGTCAAAGGTGTTTGAAGAGCTGAAAAGGCAATGACTCCTAAGCCCCTTGAAACCTAAACCACTTCCAAACCCTGTGCCACGCTACCTTAAGCTAAACCTTTACTGTCACTACCACCGGAAAAGAGGCCACGAAACTGACAAATGCTCCCGCCTTAGGCATGAGATCCAGGACCTCATCGACTCCCATGAAATACCTGACCCAGAAAAAGACCAACCACAACACACACAGAAATCCCTTACCTGACTATCACTATGTCCCACCACCTACCTATATGATTAACTCCGGCCTACCCAACCGCGCTATCCTCCAAATACATGACCACCAAACTTCTCGCATGGGGATATGGGACAACAGTGGTAAAGGTGAAACAGAGCAGAGGAGGGATTTTTGGAAGAACTTCTCAGATAGTGACGAGACGGAGGTTGCAAAAAGAGGAAGTGAATGGGAAGAGGAACTACTGTACCTGGAGAAGCTGATGGTCGAAGGAAGCAAGAAAACAAGGGGAGACGAAGTTGCAAATTATGGGGATGCTTGTTTCCCAGATCTTATTCAATTATGATCCAGCATTTATAATATAGACATTGATTTTGTCTACTTGTTAGAACTATTTCTTAATGATAATAAAGACGTTCATTTCGTTTACTTGCTTGAGTCTATTCCTTTCAACCTGCAACATGAGTATATTATATGAAAGCATTCAACCTTGGTACTATGATCTTCAGAAGAAGCAAGCAGAAAAGATAGGATAGCCATTCAGTAATGGGAAACGGGGCAGTGAGACTGTCAGACTTAGAAGAGAACGAGCTCACCAATATGAATAGAATGAGGTAGTACTTTGCCTAAGGAAGAGAAGACCGAGCAGTCACTAAGGGAATTGACTGAAGACCTAACCCAATGGGACATGAAATTCACTCATTCATGCATGCATACACGTAACGCATTTCACATTCTTTTTGTGTCTGTTTTGTTTTGTATTCACAGGTTTTGAAGAAGAAAAGAGAAAGCGGTAAAGACAAGCCATTCAGAAACAGTGAAGGCACAATATCGGATTCGGGTAATAATCCTAGGGCTGAGGCCCATATTGTTGTTAGATTCAGGTAGTAATATGAGGGTTGAGGCCCACATTGGTGTTAGTTTTGGGGAGGAGTCCCAGGGTTGAGGCCCACATGAGCTTGAGTTTCGGGAATGGATCTCAAGGGGCGAAGCCTACATTATCAGAAGATGACAGAATAATTTTGTGGAGTGAAAAAAAAAAGATGAAAAAAAAAGAGAGAGAAATCTTTGATAGTTAGACATATGTCCGGTGATGACATTGTAGGGAGAAGCCTTAGAAACGATAAGTGCGAGACGTGGTCTCGTCTAGTACTCTGAATGGATTGATCTCAGCTGGACTCGTGAGCACTCGATTACGGGATCTCAACAGTGGAAACCTGAGTGGTTGGCAAGATGACTAGTCGAAGGGATGATGGATTGGTGAATGACCGTTTGCCTGGATGTCCACCCTGGTTTACTTATGCTACGATATATAATATGGTTGGAAATAAAGAAAGAGTCTCTGCGATGAAAAAATAGAAAAAATAGATCGCCTATAACCGATAAGCGTGAAGCTACACATGGGCGAGTATTAGGACCACCATGAGGAGAAATGCTACCTTAAAGGGTAGTGTGTCAAAGAAAAAAAAAGAAAAAAAAGAGAGAGAAAAAAAAAGAAAAGAGAAAGGAAAAATGAAAAGAAAGAGACGAAAGAAAAAAAGAAGAAGACCATATCATGTTGAGTATGACGAAGTAATCACAGAGTGTGATCGAGACATCTAGATTGGTTGGACCCACCGATCCGATTCTCTGAAACGAAATCATCGAGTTGGCTCACTTAAGGAATAAGCTGCGAAAGAGCCTTGGCACACACACACTAGGAGTCTAGTTCAGATCACCTATTCAGAGTATCGGAGTTGAGTGTATCAAGTACTTTGAAGGTTCTCGGGTTTCAACGTGAAAGCATTCGTTGAGGATGAAAATATGTCTAGCTATCAGGATTATCTCATGAGAGGCAGTATAATATGTTGAAATGAAATATCACATCACTAGTATCAGTCTTGCCGGGTATGGCACTCTGGGGGCGAAGCCCACATCTTTATCAGAATCAGTCTTGCCGGGTATGGCACTCTGGGGGCGAGGCCCACATATTTATCAGATCAGTCTTTTCGGGTATGGCACTCTGGGGGCAAGGCCCACGTATTTATCAGAATCAGTCTTGCCGGGTATGGCGCACTGGGGGTGAGGCCCACTTTAGTTCAGAATTAGTCTGGCCAAATATGGCACTCTGAGGGCGAGGCCCACTTTAGTTCAGTATCAGTTTTGCCGAGAATGGTAATCCGAGAATGGAGTAAGGTTCGAGAATGGACAAATCGAGAATGGTAATCAGAGAATGGAGCAGAGTTCGAGAATGGACAAGCCGAGAATGTTAATCCGAGAATGGATCAAGGTTCGAGAATAGACAAGCCAAGAATGGCAATCCGAGAATGGAGCAAGGTTCGAGAATGACCAAGCCGAGAATGGTAATCCGAGAATGGAGCAGATTCGGGAATGAACTAGCCGAGAATGGCAATCCGAGAATGGAGCAGAGTTTGAGAATGAACAAGCCGAGAATGGTAATCCGAGATGAAGCAAGGATCGAGAATGGACAAGCTAAGAATGGCAATCCAGGAATGGAGAAAGGTTCGGGAATGAACAAGCCGAGAATGGCACTCCAAGAATGGAACACAGTTCGGGAATGAACAAGCCGGGAATGGCACTCCCAGAATGGAAACACAGTTCGGGAATGAACAAGCCGGGCAGTCTTGCCAGGTATGGCACTCCGGGTACGGAGACATCAGTATCAGTTTTGCCAAGTATGGCACTCCGGGTATGGAGACACATTATCAGAATCAGTTTGGGGTCGGCCCACATCAGTATCAACTTGGGGGCTAGGCCCACACTATCAGTATCAGTTTGGGGTCGAGGCCCACATCAGTATCAGCTTGGGGGCGAGGCCCACAGCATCAATATCAGATTTGGGGATGAGTCCCAGGGTCGAGACTCACATCAGCGTCAGTATCAGATTTGGGGGATGAGTCCCGGGGTGAGGCCCACATCAGCATCAGTTTTGGGGATGAGTCCCAAGGTCGTGACGCACATCATCAGCAGTTTTGGGGATGAGTCCCAGGGTCGAGGCCCATGGCAGTATTGGTTTCGGGGATGAGTCTCAGGGTCGAGGCCCACATCAGCATCAGTATCAGTTTCGGGGATGAGTCCCAAGGTTGAGGCCCAAATCAGTATCATTTTCGGGATGCGTCCCAGGGTCGAGGCCCATATTTTGTCAGCGGTATTGGGATGCGTCCCAGGTTCGAGGCCCCCGTTGTCGGTTGTAGCTATTGGGATGCGTCCGAGGATCGAGGTCCACTACATCATTAGTTTCGGGATGTGTCCCAGGGTCGAGGCTTATTTTGTCAACTGTATTGGGATGCGTCCCAGGGTTCAGGCCCCCGTTGTCGGTTGCAGCTATTGGGATGCGTCCCAAGATCGAGGTCCACTACATCATTAGTTTCAGGATGCGTCCCAGGGTCAAGGCCCATTTTGTCAGCGGTATTGGAATACGTCCCAAGGTCGAGGCCCCCGTTATCGGTTGCAGCTATTGAGATGCGTCCCAAGATCGAGATCCACTGCATCATCATTTTCGGGATGCGTTTGTCAACGGTATTGGGATGCATCCCAGGGTCGAGGCCCCCGTTGTCGGTTGCAGTTATTGGGATGCATCCCAGGATCGAGGTCCACTGCGACATCAACTCAGCTCGAGGCAGCAGACAAGTCAGGTGGCAGCTGGCGAGCCAGGTAAGTAAAATGCATTGTATAAACTTTGATAGGATTGTCATTGTCACACACTACGTAAGTCCCATCAAAGTGGGGGCGACTATAAGCACTGTATTTTTTCATGTAAGTCCCTATGATGAGTCTCATTTGGAGACGATACCTTTTCAAGTCGAGGAAGTCGCGGGAAACGGAAGTCGGAAGGGAATCGGTATTTTTGTTAGATTTTATTCGCTTGTTTAGCTAGGGCTCGCTTGTTGGACCTCCGTTTTAAAGCACCTTGGCCCAAAACCCTTGAAATATACACCAAGCCCACTTCGCCCAAGCCCAATCCAAAATAATTAAACCATTTAAAAAAAACATGTCACAAACTAAATTCAAAACCAATTAAATTGAAATGAAATTAAAATTGAAACCAATTAAATTGAAATCTTAATTAAATTAAATTCACAAATTAAATCCAATTAAAACCAATTAAATTAATTAAATTGAATTTAAAATCCAATTAAAATCCAATTAAATTAAATTCCAAAATTAAAATAAATCTCTTCCTATTTAAATAAATCACCTACCAATTTAAAGAAATTCCCACCAAAAAAAGAAATATCTTGCCTAAACTAATTAAATCAAATACCACACATGCCTTATTTACTTGATCTCTTTCCTTAAAATCCATGCAAACCTTAGCTTGTCACTATAAAAAAACACAAACTTCAACCCTTGATCTCTAGACATACACGCCAGAAACAACAAAAATAAACCCTAAGACCTCATCTCACCTCTCCTTTTCACGGCCACATAAAAAAAACAGAAAAACAAAATACCAAACCCTAACCAGTTCACGTCTCCCTCTCCCTCTTGACTCTCGGCCACCAACCCCCCATTCTCTCTCAAAAACATCTCGGCTCTCTCACTCGAAACAGTCCCCAAATAAATGAACAAACTTGCTCATGTGCTGCCATTCATCAGCCTTTCATCACGATTCACTAAACTGTCCCTTTGACCATTAACCGAGAGCAACACAGCCCCTCACCGACAGCCACGCACCAGCCCCCTCACGTTACACCCACAAACCTTCACTGACGCAAGCCCCTAATCCAGCAACACCCTTCACGCCATCACACACTGAGTTCACGTCATAGCCTTCATCCAGCCACGCAGCACCTATGCACCAGCCCTCTAAAACCAGCCCCAACTCCACGCACCACACTGCCTCACGTTCAACAGCCACACTCCACGCCACATAACTTCTCACATCACCACATAGTCACGCACAGCCCCTCAACACGTAAGCCATAGTCACACACAGCTCCTCACCACGTAAGCCATAGTCACGCACAAAACAACCTAAGTTGCACGCATATTTCCTCACCGAAACTACCCCGAAAATAGTCTAGAAAACACCCAAAATGGCACCTAAAAACTGCCCAAAAATGCACTAAAAACTGCATCAAAAACTTCCTAAAATAGTGACAAAAACCGCAGCCACCTAGCCCTCCAAAAACCGCAAAAACAGTAGCCTTAATTACCAAACACAGTGACAAAAAAATACAACAAAAATAGTAGTAAAACGTGGGAAAACAGCAGCCCGAGCAGTGAAAACAGCGAGGAAAGACGCAAACCAGTGAACCAGAAACATTACGGAGCGTTAGCCTTTCCGATCACCGTGTAACGCGAGTCCGAGAGTCGATGTAAAAGGTTAGACCTGAGGGCACTTTTACATCTATTTTCATTGGTATTTTTATTGTTTATTATTTGTGTGAGTATTGTGGAATGATGTGTGTTGTGGCCCTTGAATAAAATGGAAAATGTGTCGCCTCTTGTGGTATATAGGATGGAAACCCAGACGTAAACTCCGTAGCCGAATCCGAATGGACGGTAGTGCGGTCTGTACTTGGGATACAACTCCACGTACCACTTGAGTAAACGGCGCATATTTTGTTTTATGTTATCTTGATTCATTTACTATCCGCTATTTAGTTTCTGCATGTTATTTGTTTGTGTAATGATGAGATGAAGTGCATGGGCTTAGTAAATTGGATTAAAGGTCCTCCATTTTGAGGGGTTAAAATCCTTTACCACGATGCTTTGCCGCGCCAGATGATGTATATTCAGTTGAATGTAAGATGTGTTCAATCGGGTATACAAAGTCCGATATTGTTGTCTTTATTTTTATATGCATTATGTTATTAGTGTACGGACTTAGTAAGTTGGATTAAAAGTCCTCCATGTCGAGGGGTTAAAATCCTTTACCACGATGCTTTGCCCCACCGGATGATGTATATTCGGTTGAATGTAGGACGTGTTCAATCGGGTATACGAAGTCCGATATTGTTGTCTTTATTTTTTATATGCATTATGTTATTAGCGTATGGGCTTAGTAAGTTGGATTAAAGGTCCTCCATTCGAGGGGTTAAAATCCTTTACCACGATGTTTTGCCGCACCGGATGACATATATTCGGTTGAATGTAAGATGTGTTCAATCGGGTATACAAAGTCTGATATTTGTTGTCTTTATTTTTTATATGCATTATGTTATTAGCGCATGGGCTTAGTAAGTTGGATTAAAGGTCCTCAATGTCGAGGGGTTAAAATCTTTTACCACGATGCTTTGCCGTGCCTTTTAGCCCGTTATTATTTATTAGGTGTCATCTATTCATCCGTTCACGTATGTGTCATGTTGTTTACTGCATTTTGGAGGTCACTGCTGTAACCCCGTTCGAACGCGTTTTAGAACCCCGCACGAACGCATGTTTTCTATCTCAGTTTGTTCGAACGTGTTTACGAACGCTACTCGAATGCAAACCTTCTGTTTACCGTTCGAATGCGGCGACGAACGCCGCACGAACGCCCACGGTAAACAGACCCTCTTCTATCACATCTCATGCATGGTTACTCATTTTGTCATTTACCTTTTTGATTGTTCATGTTCTCGCAATTAGTCATTTATTGTGTTCACAATATCACATGTTCATTTCCATGATGCATGTTTACACGGTAGTTATCTACTTATGCTTCCGCATTCATCTGTTCAACATGTTCATGAAGTTATATGCTTGCCGTTATTCCGATTTGCTTTCATGCGTGATTGTACAATTATTATCTATTGGCATGCCTATGATCAAATATAATATGCTTATGAAAATATTGTATGTTTGTCGTTATGATGATTACCTTCATGCATGTGAATTTAAAAGTAGAATATTCTTGGAAATATGTTGCGTAGATTAGATTAAATTATTGCACAAATCATTTTATTACAAGTGGCATAAGTAAGGGACCATTCCGAACCCAACGGTTTGAGGTCGTCCCTTGCGAGGGGTGAGTGCGGCCTTAAATCATTTTCCCGGTTCACACCGGGTGGCGACTCCATTATTCTCCAATTTAGTCCCCCGCGGGCTACTCCGTACTCCCAACCAGGCCGCAAGCCCGGAATAGCATGCGTCGCCCAGTTTATGTGTCCTACAATGAGCATGTGTTTTAAAATGATTTTTATGTTATGATGCTCTTCGTGTACTTATACGTGCCAGATTATTTGCCGTGAGACGAGGTCTCATGTTGCCAATTTTTCTCCGGATGCCAGTTATTGCCGTGGGGATTCCCCATGTTGCCAGCTTTGCCGTATTGTCACGAGTGTGCATATAGATGAACAAACATCTTTATTTTCACAAAGTATTCTTGAGCAGGATGAGATTTATGAGAAACGATTTTTATGATTTCTAGTAAATGTTTGATATATCAATTTACAAGTTTATGTATTTATTCATATTATGAAAGACTTATTCAATCCACCTTGTTACTTGTCTATCCACGGCACTGGCACTAAGCGTGAGCTTACCCCTTTCTTAATTTTACAGGTTAAGAAGATTAGTAGATCATTCTTTTGTCATCTGCTGATTCTTCATCAATTTCATGCCAGTAGAGAAATATTGTGCCAACGGTAGTGTGTCTTTGTTATATTTTGGAATTATAGTTCTAGATACATCATTCTTGAGTGGATTATTATATGGTTATACGCCTTGAGCCTACTTTTGATACATTTAGTATTTACATTTTATTATGGATAATCATTTTGAGTTGGATCATAGAGATCCTATTTATATGAGGATATTTTTTTTTAATTAGATTTTTCCTTTGTATTTGGAGGATTAGTCCATCTTACAAGGGAAACTCTGTCTGTTTTATCTCTCCATCTCACCCCTACCCTACCTAAGGGGACGGGTGTGACACGAGAAAACAGCGAAATTCATGTCAAAATGGGCTCGTCGTGTCATGGTTGTGAAACTAACAAAATGGGCACTGTACGGTAGCACAAGGGCCGACCGAACACTGCCCAAGTGACTGGGTTGCCCGGCTCGGGGGTTGGTCAATCGATTTGACCGTTTCTCCATTACGCGTAGTATTTGTCGAAAAATATTTTCGTAAAATAATTCTTCATTTTTTAAAATATATTATGTTATTAAATGTTAATAAAAATGTTAATTAATTTGCTCGGAAATTTTTTAAAATATTTAAAAACCATTTTCGCCATCTATCGTGCCTTCCGCTGCGCATACCCCAACACCAGATGGGTCAACCATTTTAACTTTGAACTCATGCTCAAGACGCGGATCACCCAAGTGACAGTCACCCTCACAAGTGTCCTGGGAGAAGTTTTAGAAGTTTAGGATATTTGATTTATCGGTTTGTTTGTCGTGTTGAGCACGCCCTTTGTATTAAGTAAATGATTTGATTGCTTATGATGTTGTGGGCACAGAACCCTTGAGTGTTGATAGATGATATAGGCACAGAGCCTTTAGGTGATAATTTTGATATGATGTTATGGACCTGAGGTCTATTTTGATATATGATGTTTATTTCAGGTTCATTTTGATGTTGGACTGTGATCCGAGTTGTCTAGTTTTAGGATACATCTAGCTGGATTTTATGTAAATTTAGAGGCTTATGGAGATGGGTTAATCATGTCTCCTACCGGTAGCATATTGTATTTTACGGGGTGTTACAGTTATGGTATCAAAGCAGAGGTTAGGGTGTCGGTGACTGCAGCTTTAGGGTATCCGATCGTCTGAGTAAGTTTTCTGGTACTTATAGATCATATAGGTCTCATGTTTGTAACTTGAATTGATTTATGTGTTGGACAATTATGACCCATAGCGTCACTATTTGTACAGATCATGGTGTTGTTGTACAAATTAACTATGTGACAAAGAGATTGCACTCTTATCATTTGTGATTAAATCACCTAGATATATAAATGATGAGAGGTCCCTATGATTTGTTCCTGGACGGAGAATGATATGAGACAGTATCAGTCCATGTAGGATAAATCATTAAATATCCCTAGTCGGAGTATTATCGAGATTGGACATCGATAAATACGTAAAATACTAGTATTACACTCGTGCGCGTTTGTGAGGGCACAACGGCATAGTTCTCATATATTTGGGTATAGGATACTCATGCAAGTGTAATAGGAGGTTGTGTTTTACCGATGGTACGGGAAACAGCTTCGCTCTGGATAGACCCCCGCGGAATCCCATTGGTAGTATGACTATGTGTCTATGGGAGTCTGCAATCAGGGTAGGTGTATTTGGTCTTAACCAGAGACTTGCACCGCTAATGCTTACGACAATCAATATACTTTAGTTGAGGTCGTCCAGGGCCTTAACCGGTTCTGTGTACGCCAATGCTGGGTATATTGAGAATCGTAGTGTGTTGGGTGTGATGTCAAGATGGAAGTGCCACTCCAGTCATATGGAGATGATGGTCACGTAGGAAACGAAACTCGTTCTCTTAAATGCTCGAGCTATCGGGATATTATGACAAGGTCATGTATATCCGATTATAGAGACTAGTTACCAGACATCCGATATGTGCTTCGTAGGGGGCAGACACAATTCCAGCCCCAGGCCTAGCACGTGATTATCCGATACTGGACAGAATACACAATACTTCGGTATACTATGCTTGATATAGATCTAATATTCCTATAAGGATATTTCTGGAGAATTGGGTAGGCATGGCGCTTTGCTAGAAGCCAACCTTGTCTTGTAAATCGGTATAAATGTAGTACGAGGTACTTACGTGTTCGGATAGTTCGACGACCATATTTACTGCCAACATATCCGGGGATCTCATGGGTCGCTTCCCGAAGATTCACCGATGACGTATGACTCGCACTTTAATTAATCTGGGATTAATTAGATGAGAGAGAAAATTAATCTGGGATTAATTATGAAGATATTTTATCTGGGATAAAATATTAATTAAAGAGAGAGAACGATTAATTTGGAATTAATCGATAAATAATATATTTGATATATTATACGAGATTGGATTTCGACGCGAAATTAAAATTAGATTTTAATTCGGGCGAACGAATTAATTTAGAATTAATTCGTTAGCGACGTGAATAGGGATTTCGCTAGGCGTAATCGTTTAATTACGTCGTGATGGAAAATTCGTTAATTTGGAATTAGCGAACTCCGGCCTGGGATTATTTGCGAGCGCATTCGTATTTCGAATTCGAGTGCGGCACGCAAGTCAAATCAAGCGTCAAATCATTAGTCACATCAAGCGTCAAATCACATGTCACTTTGAGTGATATGACAATTGATTGATTGATTGATGTGAGTTGATTGAAAAGCATTTATTGTTTTTTTTTTTTGACTTTTTGAAATTGAAAAAGGTAAATGGTTTATTAATTTTGGAAATAAATAAATCAAATACACTTTTTCATTTACTCATTCTCTCTTCACTCTCACGGTTTCTTGGAAACCATTTTCCCTACTCTTTTTCTCTTCTTCCTCACACGGCTTGGAGCCGATTCTTCTCTCCATTTTCTGGTTTTGACCGAATCAGTGAGAAGCAAAGAAGAAGAAGAAGTGCTAGCACACACATGGGTTAATACAAAGGTGATAGGGAAACGAACACTTGATCTTGGAATCATCTTTTGAAGCTTGGAGCTTGGAGCTTCAATGGAGTCTCCCATGGCCGATCATGGAGGAACCAAACCAGCCCAAAACCGAGCAGTTCACTGCCCAAGGAAGCCACTGCCGAGCTTCACCATGGAGGAATATTGGAGTGTTCTTCATCGCGTTGTAAGATCTGGTCAATGTGAGTATATTCCGCACCTCCTTTGATGTGTATTCACTTGTTTCATTGATTGATTTCATGATCTTGGGACCTAATAAGAAACCAACAATGGTATCTTAAGCTTTTATCAAGCATGAAAATTTTAGGGTTTGAAATTGGGTAAAATCAATTGAAGCATGATTTGGTTAAATTGATTGATTAAGTATGCTTGTATGTTGATTAATTGAAGTTGTGTATTATCAATTTCATGAAATTGGATTGGATCCATTTTTCCCCAAATTTTTGGGCATGGGCCGAAAATATGAACCCTAAATTGTCTTGGTAATTTTTTTTGTTTTTTGATCATTGGATGACTTAAAACAATTGGGTAATGTTGATTTGAGGTTTAATTGGATTGAATTTTGAATTGGACAAAATTTCCCCAAATTATGGCTTGGCCGAATTTGTGATGATTTTTGAAATTCATTGTATTTTTTATTTTGATTCATTGGATGAGTTGAATTGATTTGGGAAATAATGATTGTGGATTCAATTTGATTGAAACCGAATCGGATTGGAAAACCCCCTAATTGCTGAGACTTTAAGCATGTAAAATGGGTTTGATTTTGATTGAATTGTGTTGGATACTATTTGATGTTAAAGTGCATGATTAATTATGCTAATTGATGTTTTAGAAATTTTAATTGGGTGATTAATTGTGTATTACACTTAGATTAATTGTGTATTACACTTAGGTTAATTAATTATGGAATTTGGAATTTTATAAGTTAATTAATTGGGCTTGTTTTTGAAACTGGGCCTTATAGGTTGTAATTGGGCTTTTGGGCTTGGTTGTACCAAGTAAGGTTTAGGCCAATTTGGTTGGATCCAATTGGGCCCAAAACCGCATCCAAAAGTCCAATTATGACTTAATGGACCTTAATTATTTAATTGGGCCTAATGGGCCAAAATTAATTTAAAGGCTTATGGGGTAACTCCCGGATTGGACCTTGGTTATCAATTTGACCCGAGTTGACCAAAAGTTCACGCCTTAAGAAATTAATTAAAAGCCCATTGGACTTTAATTAAATAAACGTTGGACGTTAATCGGGCTTTGAGACCCGTTGCGATTAAATTTGGAATTTAAGTCGTAAAGGTTCGTTAATAAAAGTGTAATATTTAATTTGGAATTAAATAGTGAATTAGTATTAAATACAAATTGAATTGGATTTAATTTTGTAGTTTAATTTAATTCAAGAATTCGTACTTTAAGTACTTATTCGCAAAATTATTTTGACTCGTGCAAAAATCAAATCATTGTTTGAACATTGGATGATCACTAATTATCAGATTAATTAATTGGATTAGATTGATTGATAACATGCTTGTGTGAATATATGGTTGTGATGCATGAATAATGTATATCGGATGGATATTAGTCGCGTGGGACAATTTTTGGAAATTGTAATAAATTTGATTTATTAATTGGACCTGCGTGTCCAGCCTTATCACCTCTATACTCTTTGTATTCTCTTCTCACCTATTCCCCTCAATGTAAATGAGGTTTCTTTAGAAGTGTAGTGTAACGGGTAGAAGTAAATACATGTGCTAGCTGGAAAGAGAAAATGAGAGATTTGATATAGGATCAATGTAAAGTATCCATCCGCATATCATTATTATTTTATTTCATATGTGATTTATTATGTGTTTAGAATGCATGTTTAAGGGTGTATGATGATGAGACCTTAACAAAGATAATACATTGGTTGCCAATTTGCACGCGAAAAACCCTCGTTCAATATTAAGCGTCTTTCCTTCCATTGAGTGATTCTCACTCAAGATCCTAGACGGCATTGGTTTGTTGGCCAAAGTCAAGGCCTTTGTCTGTCGAAGATGTGTTTGAATCACGAAGGCTTTGTTCCATATCAGTGTCTTGTCCAAGTTGTGGTTTGTTGGCCAAAGTCAAGACCACTTCTTGTCCATCGACATTGATTACGAAGCTTTCCATGGTCAATGGGTCGCTCTTGACTGGGATCACTAAGTTTGTTGTGCCAAAGCCAAGGCTTAGTTGATTCAGAGGAAAAAGGTTAGGTAATACATTGGATGTATTGGCATATATAAGATATATGTTTCGGATTTGGATATCCCCCTACCGGATCTAGGAATTGGATTGGATCCAATTGATCTTAGAGATCTACCTAGTTAATTATCATACAATTTGTTGGCCAAAGTCAAGATTGTGTGATATTTAACGGGATCCTAGCCCACTAGGAAACACGGTTTCCCGAGTAGTCGAGAGAGGGTTAGAGGCTCGCCGAAAAATAGTGGGAGGCAAGAATTGAATTTGCAATATTCGTTCAATTACTCGCCATACGCGCTCAATCACAAATTATTTAGTCGTTTGATTAAATGTTAGTTGGACTAATATTTAAATTGTTGTTTTAATAAACAGTTGGACTGTATTATAGTTGATTATATATAATTGGATTATATTAATCAATATATTTGAATTAATTAATTCCAATTTACAGTTGATTTTATAATTGGATTATAGTAATCAATGTAATTGAGGTTAATTGATTTAAATTATATTTGATTGTATAGTTGGACTATAATAATCAATATAATACATAGTACCACAAATCGTTGATTAAATAGTTGGACTATTAGAATCAAAATAAAATGAAAGATTGAAATTTAAAACATAATCCTGGGGGAAAATGTGTTTAAATGGTTTAATTTTTCAAATTGGGAATAAAGTTTCAGATGGTCCTGGAAACTAATAACAAGTTACTTTATTTGATAAAATAACATATAAGGCCTAAACCTGGAATTAAGCAAATAAATGGAACATGATTGTAGGACACAGAACTTGACGACGATGTTCTAGGCTCACGGCCTGGTCGGGAGTACGGAATAGCCACGGGGGACTAAACCGGAGAATAATGGAGTCGCCACCCGGTGTGAACCGGGAAAATGAGATTTAAGGCCGCACTCACCCCTCGCAAGGGAATACCTCAAACCGTTGGGTTCGGAATGGTCCCTTACTTATGTCACTTATAATGAAAGGATTTATGTAATAATTTAATCAAGCTTAAGTAACACTTATTTCCTAGAGTATCATGCTTCTAAATTCACATGCATAAAATAAAACTTACACCTAAATTTACATACATTTCACATCTAAGATTGCATGCTTGAAAATACATCAAAGTAGCAACGAACATACAACTTCATTGGCATATCATGTTCACGAAAACACAAGCATACATACTAACCATACAAGCAAACATGTGAGCACTTTTCCAAGTGGTACGTGGAATTGTATCCCAAGTACATACCGCACTACCGTCCATTCAGAATCGGCTACAGAATTTATGTCTGGATTTCCATCCGATACACCACAAGAAATAATACTCAAAAGTCATAATGACATAAGTATATGAATGGTAATACGTTAAACCAAGAATAAGGTAAATGATGCAACCAATGAAATAAACATGTTTTTCATTATGATGTGCACAAAGATAAGAATGACTATATGGGGTTTCATAAGAAAAATCACCTAAGAAACAATTATACGTGGCATGTGGTGAAAGTGTCTCAGTTCAGTGGGTGCGCGTTCGCGTAGCGTTTGATAACGCGTTCGAACGGTAAACAGAAGGTTCGCGTTCGTATAGCGTTTGAGAACGCGTTCGAACGGAACCAGACCTGATGCATTATGAGACTAAGAAAGTGCGTGTGCATTCGCGTAGCGTTCGAGAACGCGTTCGAATGGTAATCAGAAGGTTCGCGTTCGTGTAGCGTCCGAGAACGCGTTCGAACGGAACCATACCTGATGCATGCAACACAAAGAAAGTGCATGTGCGTTCACGTAGCGTTTGATAATGCATTCGAACGGTAAACAAAAGGTTCGCATTCGTATAGCGTTCGAGAACGCGTTCGAACGGAACCAGACCTGATGCATTATGAGACTAAGAAAGTGCGTGTGCGTTCGCGTAGCGTTCGAGAACGCGTTCGAACGGTAAACAGAAGGTTCACGTTCGTGTAGCGTCCGAGAACGCGTTCGAACGGAGCCAGACCTGATGCATGCAACACAAAGAATAAAGATGACAATGTCAAGCTCAGTATTTCCGATCAAACGTATCTTGCATTCAACCGAACACACATCAACCGGCGCGGCAAAGCATCGTGGTAAAGGGGTTTAACCCCTCCCCATAGGGGATCTCACATCGCACTTACTAAGCCCATGCGCTCGATTGAATCATGCATACAAAGAATTAAAAGCAATAACATTAAACGTAGTATGCCCGATTGAACGTATCTTGTATTCAACCGAACACACATCAACCAGCGCGAAAAGCATCATGGTAAAGGATTTTAACCCCTCCAATTAGGGGACCTTTCATCGCACTTACTAAGCTCATACACTCGATTGCATCATGCATACAAAATAAAGACAATCGTATCAAACTTAGTATGCCCGATTGAACATATCTTGCATTCAACCAAACACACATCAATCGGTGCGGAAAAGCATCGTGGTGAAGGATTTTAACCCCTCCAATTAGGGGACCTTTCATCGCACTTACTAAGCCCATGCACTCGATTGTATCATACATAAATAAGCAACATGCAGAATTCAAGTAACGAAAAAATAGATAAATCAATCCAACATGAAACAAAAGAAGGTGCCGTTTACTCAAGTGGTACGTGGAGTTGTATCCCAAGTACAGACCGCACTACCGTCCATTCGGATTCAGCTACGGAATTTACGTCTGGGTTTCCATCCTATATACCACAAGAGACGACACTCTTCCATTCATCCAATACCCACAACACACATCATATACAAACAATATTCAACAAAGAATTAAAATACAGTCAAAATAAAAAACAAGAATCAAATGAAGATGAGTGTGGGAAGTACCCTCAGGTCTAACCTTTTAAGCCGTCTCTCGGACTCGCGTTTCACGCAGATCGGAAGGGGTAAAGCTCCGTAACTTTTCTGGTTCACTGGTTTGCCTTTTCCTCCGCTGTTCGGCCACTCAAGCTACTGTTTCGACTCCGTTTTGCTGCTGTTTCCTTATGGTTTCGCTGCCGTTTCCTCTGTATTTCTGCTGACTATTTTAGTGGACTGTTTCGAGTATTTTGCGTGGTTCTTTTAGTGTGGTTTTGTGTGGTTATTTCAAGGATTATAAGTGTAGTTTATGTTGCTGTTTTAAGGGATTTTTGGGACTGTTTTGGGGTATTTTTGCTGCTGTTTTAAGGTGATTTCGGGCTACTGTATGGAAGTGTGATTTTCGGTGATTAGGGGAATGAGAGGTTTAGGAGGGTGTTGTTTTCGGTTATGGAGTGGAGGAGATGAGGGGAATGGTTGTGTTCTTCTTGTTGCTATTACCGTGAGTGGCTAAAGCTCTTTGTGTTGTGATTTTTCCGTGAGTTATCTGTATGAGCTAGAGAGATTCCAGAGAATGGGTGGCTAGGTTAGGGGTTGTTTATATAGAGAAGGGCTAGGGTTTCACCTTGTCTCACAAGGAAGGGATTTTGGCATTAAAGTGAGGATTTGATTTGGTGTTAAGCAAGGAAAGTCAAAGATTGAGGGGGGACAAATCTTGGCTAGATTAGGAAGTCAATATATTTAATTTGTTATGATTGATTTTAATTAGGCATGACATCTTTTTAAGTTAGTATGTGATTTGTTTAGTTAGGAAGTTAATATATTGATTATCTTTATTAGGTATGATTATATTTTATGTTTTATTTAATTGGTAAATGGTTTAAATATTTTATTTAATATTTAATGTTTAATTTAATTAAATTGGGATGTGTTTTATGGACTTTGGGGGGCTAATTGGGCCGGGGTGCGAGGCTAGCAGCAAAACCAGAAATACCGACTCCGTTCGAACGCCCATTCGAACGCGGCACGAACATCCGCAATCTGCCCGACGTTCGAACGAAGTAACGAATGCAGCACTAACGAAGACAGTGAACTTGTGAAATGAACTTGATGACGTACTTTTTCTGAATTTCCCCTTCCGACCTTTGTTTCCCGCAATATCCTTAGCTAAAAAGGTAGTGCCTCCAACTGAGACTCATCATCGGGTTTCACATGCGAAAATGCAATGCTTACAATGATATTTGAAATATTCATGTAATGATAACTTTAGTGCTTAATCCATTATACTTGTCAAGTAGACTCCTTAATTTCTGAATCAGAACCAAGGATTAGATCCTTAAAGTATGATAATGAAATTGAAGGATTTTCATGGATCTATTTTAGATCTTTGAAATACTAAATTGCAATAAATAATTCTTGGAGAATTAATGACTATTCTCAAGGAGACAAAGTCAAACTTTGCAATTAGGCAAGTAGCGCAAGGCGCACCTTACTTCGATATTCTAGAAACCCGAGGCTTGGCCAAAGGCTTCTGGAATATGGAAAAAGGGCAAAGGCAAAATCATTATAATCTTCTAGGAAGATAAAATGACATATCCTAAAATGTCTGCCTAAATGTGGCAAACGGGATCGCGGAAGCGTGGCTGTCGTTTGGACAAAGCAGACATGAAGGAATTGAAGACGAGCAAGGCTCTAACTTCAAATATGATTGTCATAAATATGTTCACAACTGGTATTAAAATTGGATTTTAGATACTTAGTGTGGTACATAAATATGTATTGATGTTCAGAATCTGTTTTGAACAGGATACTGACTTCAATAGAGATTTATTTGCGAATTGAAAACGGGATGAAAGTCGCTGTTTTAACCGTAGATACCTGAATTTAGGAACTACCTTCGGGTATGTACTTAAATTAGGAAACTGTTATAATGTAACTAGTTTGACTAGAAACATTATCCCTATATCGCGTATAACCCGTTGCGGGTGAACCTTTATATTCTAGAACACTAAAGTGTTTTATTATATAAAGATGATATTGAGATAAACACATTAGATGTGAATAACAGCATTTATATTTTGAATATAAATAAATCTCAAATATATAACATGACAAACAAATAGCTCAAACTGATTTGATCAGAAGAAACTAATTATGGCATAGTTGTCAGGGACACTATTAAATAAGAATCGTATATCCACACTTTCGAAGAGTGGGTACTAGGAATAATTTGATTCTATTCAAATAAAGTCTACGAATCTAGTTTATTGGGCAAAATGCCTAAAACACTATTTACTTGGTAAAAGTGCCAGTGCCACTGATCTGTTAGCCCTAGTTCATAGTGAAGCAAGTGGGCCCATGTCTGGCTAGGCTAGATGTGGATATGAATATTTCGTGACCTTTACGGATGTGGCATTGAGTATGGTTATGTGTTTCTTTTGAAGAACACAAATCGGAAACTTTCACAGTTTCGACACGAAATAGACAAACAGATCGGCTAAAGTATTAAAACCGTCACAGTAAGACCGTAATGGAAAATACTTAAGCAATAAGTTTCTCGTATACGTTTGAAAGAGTATAGTATTATTTCAAAGAGAACTCCTACCGGAACACGTCAGTTTGACGGTGTGTCCGAACAAGATTAACCGAATTTTGTTAGACATGATAAGGTTAATCACAAGTCGCTCTGAGCTACCATTTCCTTCAACGGATAAGCTTTAAACAGTGCAAGAACTTATTTTGAATAAGGTTCCATAAATATCTGTTTGACAGATAACATATTAGATATGAATAAGAAAGAAACCAGGTTTCTCATTCCTGATGGTTTGGGTATGCTAGGCATACGTTTGGATGATACCAAACAAGAACCCAAATTGGATAAGTGCCAAATGTAGGTTATCATAGGGATACCATAAGTATTGTACTTATACACCTCACATGAGAACAATTAGATTGTTGCTCACCATGCGATTTTCCTAAGAGGAATACCGATATGCAGTGGTAAGTGGGAGAATTGTATAACTCGATGAAAATCGGAGTAATACTGTTCAAGGCACCGAATCTTAATGGAACATAAATAGTTCATCAATGATGAAATTATACATTTAATCTTCAAATACACAAGAACTGCGTAGGTCAGAGAGAGTCAGAAAAAAACCTGGGGTATGGGTTTCTGATCTCACCTCATAAAGATGTCCATCTTATTGAGGAATACCAACTGACTACATATGAAGGAGTGATACTAGGTATCGACTCCATATTATGGCAAAGTGTCATGATATCCGAATTGGATTCCATGTAAATCAAATATGTTTGGATACTAGTTGATATACCACAAGGCATTGTGCCTACTGGTACTATGAGTCTTCAAGGAAGACGTACATGGATGGAAACATACCAACATATAAAGCTGGGCCTTTAACGGAAAGGTATCGTTATCAACATTGTGTTGATTACGATTCAACCTTTTACCTGTTGCCACGGTAAATCCATTTGGATAATGTTTGTTATTTGATCCATGATTGGATTGAAGCAAGCATTAGATTCTTGGAATTATCATTTTGATGTAATCATAATGGTGTATGATTTAATTCAAAACGAAAAGATTCTTGTGTATATAAGAGGGTTAGTGGGAGCGCACTAACAGTGGCTGTCCTATAAATAATGATAATACGTCATTTCTTGGAAATGATATTCCCATAAAATAAATATCGGCGAAAGCTTAGCTTTCGAAATACTCTCCGAGAAATCGTACATTGAAAAATGTACGCGACCTGGTGTCTCATACGCTTTGAGCATATGGATTCACAAACAGGCCAATCCGAGTAATAGTCACTGGATTGAAGTTAAGAACATCCGTTAGTATCTTAGAGAACTAAGGATGTTGTCTTAGTCTATGGAGAAGGAGAACTTAAAGTGAATGGGATCACTGTAGCAAGTTTCCTATAACCGATAAAGACGACTAAAAGTCGCAAACGGTACTATACAGTTTGAATAACGGTACAGTGAGCTGGAAATCTTCCAAGCAAGATACTGTTACCGAATAAACAACAAATGCGGGTTAATTGCAGCAGCTGAGGCAGTAATAGAAGCCATCTAGGTCAATAACAAATCTAATTAGATTAGATATAGTTTTGTTAGCAGCTGAGCTAGGCGTCACCACAGGCTAAAGAATTAATGGTCTCATCAACGATCCAGATACATACTTCGATATTCATCTGATTCATTCAGATCATACATTGTGGCGATGTGATGATCGAATAAATCGCATCAAGATGATATTCATGCAAATCCGCTGACGAAAGCTATTCTCAGCAATTTGAGCCAACCGTACATAGTTCGGGTGTCAAGCACTCGAGTGACTGGCTATAGGCCAAGTGGGAGATTGTTGGAAAATTATGACCCATAGCGTCACTATTTGTACAGATCATGGTGTTGTTGTACAAATTAACTATGTGACAAAGGAGATTGCACTCTTATCATTTGTGATTAGATCACCTAGATATATAAATGATGAGAGGTCCCTATGATTTGTTCCTGGACGGAGAATGATATGAGACAGTATCAGTCCATGTAGGATAAATCATTAAATATCCCTAGTCGGAGTATTATCGAGATTGGACATCGATAAATACGTAAAAGACTAGTATTACACTTGTGCGCGTTTGTGAGGGCACAACGACATAGTTCTCATATATTTGGGTATAGGATACTCATGCAAGTGTAATAGGAGGTTGTGTTTTACCGATGGTACGGGAAACAGCTTCGCTCTGGATAGACTCCTGCGGAATCCCATTGGTAGAATGACTATGTGTCTATGGGAGTCTGCAATCAGGGTAGGTGTATTTGGTCTTAACCTGAGACTTGCACCGCTAATGCTTACGATAATCAATATACTTTAGTTGATGTCGTCCAGGGCTTTAACCGGTTCTGTGTACGCCAATGCTGGGTATATTGAGAATCGTAGTGTGTTGGGTGTGATGTCAAGATGGAAGTATCACTCCAGTCATATGGAGATGATGGTCACGTAGGATACGGAACTCGTTCTCTTAAATGCTCGAGCTATCGGGATATTATGACAAGGTCAATTATATCCGATTATAGAGACTAGTTACTAGACATCCGATATGTGCTTCGTACGGGGCAGACACAATTCCAGCCCCAGGCCTAGCACGTGATTATCAGATACTGGACAGAAATACGCAATACTTCGGTATACTACGCTTGATATAGATCTAATATTCCTATAAGGATATTTCTGGAGAATTGGGTAGGCATGGCGCTTTGCTAGAAGCCAACCTTGTCTTGTAAATCGATATAAACGTAGTACGAGGTACTTACGTGTTCGGATAGTCCGACGACCATATTTAATGCCAACTGTTGGTTTATTCTAAGGTCCCAAGATCAAACAAGACATGAAAACATGCGTGAATACACCAATGAAGATAGCGGAATACTTACATTGATCGGTTATGTCGATTTGAAGACGAATCATGCCCAAAAACGCACTGCCTTGGTAAGCTTACTGCATGCAGTCCACTGCCTCCAAAAACAGAATTTTGAGATGAGAAACGCAGCTCCTAGCTTCGTTGGATGGATCCCGGCTCATGGTCGAACCTCCCTACCACCTTC
Source organism: Zanthoxylum bungeanum (assembly GCA_019454045.1). Taxonomy (NCBI): domain Eukaryota; kingdom Viridiplantae; phylum Streptophyta; class Magnoliopsida; order Sapindales; family Rutaceae; genus Zanthoxylum; species Zanthoxylum bungeanum. Next base: position 42,441 of record SKCR01042443.1, read on the forward strand.
GCAAGACTCGTAGTGTGCTAGCACTTGAATTCTCACCATGAAAATCCAACCCTTGCTTCCCTAAAGTCACGCCTGAATTGGTTCCAAACCAGTAACATGTTTCAGTTTTTGGGCGTGAGGAGAGGAGAGAATTTGAGAGAGATGATCTTGTATTATTAAGTTAAAATGATTTACCAAAAATCAATTTATATTTATGCCATAAAATTTATTAAATTGATAATAAATTTATGACACAAATCATGCAATGGTTTAGAGTGTCAAACACTCAAACTCCATGCAAGACCATTGAGTGTATTGTACACAATCTTCATGCAATGCATTAGAATAAAATAATGCATAATATGACATGTGTCATGTGGGCCCCACACGTTTTCAAATGAAAGTGGGCCCACGTGTACTCACGCGTTCGGGTTCGATATTTCCGAAATACCGAGCTTACGTCGCGACGTTAATTAAATCGAATTTAAATAAATAATTGCGCCTAGCGAAATTATTATTTACGTCGCTAACGAATTAATTCTAAATTAACTCGTTTGCCCGAATTAAAATCTAATTTTAATTCCGCGTCGAAATCTAATTTCGTTTAATATATTGAATATATTAATTTACCGATTAATTCCAAATTAATCGTTATCTCTCTCTAGACGATATTTTATCTTAGATAAAATATCTCCGTAATTAATCCTAGATTAATTTTCTCTCTCTTCTGTATAATCCCAGATTATTCAAGAGTGCGAGTTGTGCGTCATCGGTGGATTATCGGGAAGCGACCCATGAGATCCCCGGATAATCTGGCAGTAAATACGGTCGTCGGAGTATCCGAATCACGTACGTACCAAGTACTACGTTCTACCGATTTACGAGACAAGGTCGACTCCTAGCAAAGCACCAAGTCTACCTAATTCTCCGGACATATCCATTAAAGAATATTAAGATCTGTATCAAGCGTAGTATACTAATGTATTGTGCATATCGGCCCAGTATCGGATAATCACGTGCTAGGGCTGGGGCTGGATAAGTGTCTGCCCCGTCCGAAACACATATCGGATGTCTGGTAACTAGTCTCTATAATCGGATATTCATGACATGGTCATAATATCACGATTGGATGCGCATCACTTAAGAGCACTAATACCGTATCCTGCGTGACATCATCTCCATTATGACTGGAGTGACACTTCCGTCTTGACATCACATCCAATACACTACGATTCCTGATAAACCCAGAAGAGGTGAACACAGAACCAGTTAAGATCCCCCACCACCAAAACCAAAGTTACCGATTGTCATAAGTATTAGCGATGTAAGTCTCAGGTTAAGACTATACACACCTACCTTGATTTCGGCCTCCCATAGACACCTAGTCATAATACCAATGGGATTCCGAAGGGTCTATCCAGAGCGAAGCTGTTTCCCGTACCATCGGTGAAACACGACCTCCTATCGCACTTGCACAAGTATCCAATACTTATATATATGAGAACTATGCCGTTGTGCCCTCACAACGCACACAAGTGCAATACTAGCCTATTCCGCATTATCGATGTCCAGTCTCGATAATACTACGGCTAGGGATATTTAATGATTAATCCTTTGTGGACTGATACTGTCTCATATCATCTCAATCCAGGAACTAATCATAGGGACCTCTCTTCATTTATATATCTATGGTGATCTAATCACAAATGATGAGAGTGCAATTTCCTTGTCACATAGTTAATTTGCTACAACAACACAATGATCTGTGCAAATAGTGACGCTATGGGTCATTTTGTCCAACACCAACATATCCGGGGATCTCATGGGTCGCTTCCCGAAGATTCACTGATGACGTATGACTCGCACTTTAATTAATCTGGGATTAATTAGATGAGAGAGAAAATTAATCTGGGATTAATTATGGAGATATTTTATCTGGGATAAAATATTAATTAAAGAGAGAGAACGATTAATTTGGAATTAATCAATAAATAATATATTTGATATATTATACGAGATTGGATTTTGACGCGGAATTAAAATTAGATTTTAATTCGGGCAAACGAATTAATTTAGAATTAATTCGTTAGCGACATGAATAGTGATTTCACTAGGCGTAATCGTTTAATTACGTCGCGACGGAAAATTCATTAATTTGAAATTAGCGAACTCCTGCCCGGGATTATTTGCGAGCGCATTCGCATTTCGAATTCGAGTGCGGCACGCAAGTCAAATCAAGCGTCAAATCATTAGTCACATCAAGCGTCAAATCACATGTCACTTTGAGTGATATGACAATTGATTGATTGATTGATGTGAGTGGATTGAAAAGCATTTATTGTATTTGTTTTTGACTTTTTGAAATTGAAAAAGGTTAAATGGTTTATTAATTTTGGAAATAAATAAATCAAATACACTTTTTCATTTACTCATTCTCTCTCCACTCTCACGGTTTCTTGGAAACCATTTTCCCTCCTCTTTTTCTCTTCTTCCTCTCACGGATTGGAGCCGATTCTTCTCTTCATTTTCTGGTTTTGACCGAATCAGTGAGAAGCAAAGAAGAAGAAGAAGTGCTAGCACACACATGGGTTAATACAAAGGTGATAGGGAAACGAACACTTGAGCTTGGAATCATCTTTTGAAGCTTGGAGCTTCAATGGAGTCTCCCATGGCCGATCATGGAATAACCAAACCAACCCAAAACCGAGCAGTTCACTGCCCAAGGAAGCCACTGCCGAGCTTCACCATGGAGGAAGATTGGAGTGTTCTTCATCGCGTTGCAAGATCCGGTCAATGTGAGTATATTCCGCACCTCCTTTGATGTGTATTCACTTGTTTCATTGATTGATTTCATGATCTTGGGACCTAATAAGAAACCAACATTATGGTATATGGTATGATGTGTTATGACTTTGATTGATACAGATGATTCAGATTGACAGTACATGTTTGTATCCTATGAATATATATGTATGTGTATAGGTATATTTAGTTAAACGTACGTCGTTTATATAGGAATATGAATACGTAGGTGATGTGAAATCATTATGTGTTTAGGTATGAGTAATCCTATGATGTTGATAGTCTGAATTGTGAACTAATATTTTGAACCATGTTTTGAAAACTTGATATTTGATTTTTGACATAAAAGCGTTTTGAAAAGAAAAGGGAAATGAAAGAAAGAAAGTTTTCAGATATTTCGATTTTGATTATAAAGAATAAAGAAAATGTTTCCGCCTCGACGCTTGATTCAAGTTTTCATATTTTGATATTTATTGATATGTTTCCGTCGATGTGCTTGATAATATGTTTCAGTCTCGGTGCTCAGAAATGGTTTTGATGTTTTTAAACTGTAAAATTTGTTTTCGTCGAGACGCTTGAAAATCTTTTTCTGTCAAGGTGCTTGATGATTTTATGTTGTTAACCCTCTGTGACGCTTGTATATGTTTCGTTCGGGCTTGATCGGGGCGCTTGTTATGGGTTCAGACCATCAAAAAATGGCTGGTCTACTACCCTATTGACATAGTCCGTACACTGCCCGGTCTGTGCGTGCGACTGAACAGTGGACGATCGATATGTATTTTGAAAAGTTTGCATTAAAGATTTATTTTTGATTTACACATTTATGTTTTAAGGGGAAATGATTTCAAAAGAATTAAATTTTGATTTTAATACATTTCGACATTGTTCATGATATTATAAGATATGATATGTTTCCGTCACGAAGCTTATATATGGTTTTTACAGTTTTATAATTTGATATGATATGTTTCTGCTGTGACGATTGTATATGGGTTTGTCCAACTGCAGTGGGTCGACATGACCGGCTAGGGGATCGTTTCGTTCGTTGTTCGATTTTTGCGCGTGATTTGAAATTGCGATGGGCGCTTGTTTATGTTTCGTCCAATTGCGTTATGCTGGATGCTCGATATGGATTTACGATGATGGATTTTGAAATTGATTTTTTTACAGTAAAAGAGTTTTTCAAATGTATTTTCGAAATGATTTTTGAAAGAGATCATTTTACGTTTTTCATTGTAATGATGACAGAGATAGACGAATTTCAAACTATCAACATCATAAGAGCATGTATGATTATACGTCACTTCTGGTTATGATAATAGATGTATTTGTTTGTATAAGAGTTTATGTTCGTTACAAGAGCACGTATGTAAGTTTATGGTTAGTCACAGATCGTTTGCATTAAGTAAATGATTTGATTGCTTATTGTAGGACACAGAAATCGACGACACTATTCTAGGCTCGCGGCCTAGTCGGGAGTAAGGAATAGCCCACGGGGGAGCTAAACCGGAGAAATAACATGGAGTCGCCACCCAGTGTGAACTGGGAAAATGATTTAAGGCCGCACTCACCCCTTGCAATGGAAGACCTCAAACCGTTGGGTTCAGAATGGTCCCTTACTTATGCCACTTGTAATGAACAGATTTATGTAATAATATAACTAAGTCTACGCAACATATATTCCGAAGAGTATCCTATGTCTAGGTTTACGTACATGAAAATAAAACCTATATTTAAGTTTGCAAGCACAAAAAGTAAGTCGGAATAACGACAAGCAAACAATCTCATGAATAGTTAAATTAATACATGTGGAAACATAAGTAAATCATGCATAAAAAATATCATGTTAAACAACTAAATCATGCATAAAAGAAAGTAACATACTAAACGACTAAATCATGCATACTAAACGACTAAATCATGCTTAAAAGAAATAACTAACTAAACGACTAAATCATGCGTAAAAGAAACATACTATTTCTAATAAACAATGAATAACATAAATTTGGATGAAACGAAATATGTGTGTCTCTCAAGCGGTACGTGGCATTGTATCCCGAGTGCAGACCGCACTACCGTCCATTCGGATTCGGCTACGGAATTTACGTCCGGGTTTCCATCCGATATACCACAAGAGAGAACACATATTCCATTCATCCGAAGGTCATAGCATGCACTAACCAACAATACTCATGCGAAGTAAAATAAAAAATAAAGGAGAATAAATAGAAGAGGTGCCCTCAGGTCTAACTTCTTAAGTCGTCTCTTGGAAGTGTGTTACACAATTGTCGGAAAGGTGAATGCTCCGCTACTTTTCCGATTTACTGGTTTTCCGATTTCCTTCGTTGCCTCGCTGTTTTGGGCTGCTGTTTGCTTACTATTTTTGTTGTATTTCTGGTCACTGTTTTGCGATTTTGGATGTAATTTTTGGTGGACTGGTTTACGGTAAGGGCGCAGATTTTGGTGGACTGGTTTGCGGTTTCTGGTGTAATTTTGGGGCTGTTTTGTGCGATTTATAGAGTGCAGTTCTTGGGGCTGTTTTGTTTAGTTTTGTTCATGGTTTAGGGGGGTCATTTGGCTTATTAGTGTGGCTCACATAAAGGGGGTGTTTTGTCGGTTATAGAGTGGCTGAGTGATGGTCAACATGGCTGTGTTTGGCTAGCGTGCATGAAATATGTTGTGTCTTTGTTTTTGGTCGATGAGCAATTTGTGAGGTTAAGTGTCGGCAAGGTAAAGGGCAGTGCATTTTGTGAGTGGACTGTGTGTTTGTGAGAGTAGCATGTGTGTTTGGGCTGCAAGGTGTCGTGGCAGTGGAGGGTTTGTGAGCAGCGTGGGTGAGTGATTTGTTTTAGGTCTGAGCGTGAAGTAAGAGGCTGTTTGAGGGGCTGTGTGGCGTGAAGTAAGGGGCTATTAGGCGTGGCTGTCTGCTTCACGTGGGGGCTGCTTTGAGTAAGAGAGAGTCAATGGACGTGGAGAATGAAGGTATATTTTTCTGTTGCATCAATGGAGGGAGTGAGTGGCTTTATGGTTTTTTTCTTTGTGAGTGCCGTGAATATGCTCTAGCCTTGAATGTGTTGGTTTAGGCTTCTTTTTATAGGCAAGGGTTGGGGTTTACCTTATGCGAATAGGGAAAGGATATTGTGTAATTATGGGGGATATTTGATTTGTGTATCATAAGGAAATGATCTTTTTAATTTAGGAAGGTAAATGTTTTAGTTTAGGAAAGAGATTTAATATAATTAGGCATATAATTTATGGGATTTGATTTAATTTTGAAATTTAGGAATGTGATTTAATTAGATTAGGAATGTGATTTATATGATTTGATTTGATCACTTTTAATTAGGAATATGATTTTTTTTGATTTGTTTTGATTTCTTTAATTTGGGAAGGTGATTTGTCTTGATTTTAGCATGTGTTTATTGTGTGGTTTTGTTATTTTGGAAGGAAGTGGGCATGGGGTTAGAGGCTTTGGGCGTGTATTTGATTTATTTTTGTGGGCTTGGTGTGTGGTTTGGTGATGTGTGGGCTTGGTGTGTGACTTGCGGGGGTTTTGGGCTAAGGATAAGTTTAAAACAGAGGCTTAACGAGCAAACCCAAAGCAAAGCGAACGAATTAAATCCAACAAGGTGTCAATTTCTTACTCTTCCTTTCCGACGTCCGTTTCCCGCGACTTCCACAACTTAAAGAGGTAGTGTCTCCATGTGAGACTCATCATCGGGACTTATATGCAAAAATCCAGTGCCTACAGTCGCCCCCACTTTGATTGGACTTGTGCAGTGTGTGACAATGACAATCTTATCAAAGTTATGCAATGCATTTTCACTTACCTGGCTCGCCAGCTGCCACCTGACTTGCCTGTTTCTTCGAACTGAGTTCATATGGTGGCGAGGTGGCTCGACCCTTGGGCTTTGTTCCCGAACCACCGAATGTAGGCTTTATTCCTGAACTTTACTGATGATGCAGTGGGCCTCAACCCTAGGACGCATCCTAGAACTGCAACTGATGTGTGGGCCCTCGACCCTGGCACACATCCTAAAACTGATGATGTAGTGGGCCCTCGATGCTGGTACGCATCCCGGAACTACAACTGACGACACATTGGGTCCTAGAACCTGGGACGTATCCCGGAACTACAACTGACAATGGGGGCATCGACCTTGGGACGCATCCCAATACCAATGACAATGAGGGCCCTCGACCCTGGGACGCATCCCAAAACTGATGATGTAGTGGGCCCTCGACCCTGGGACGCATCCCGGAACTACAACTGATGATGTAGTGGGTCCTCGACCCTGGGACGCATCCCGGAACTGCAACTAACAATGGGGGCCTCGACCTTGGGATGCATCCCAATACCGCTGACAATGTGGGCCCTCGACCCTGGGACGCATCCCAAAACTGATGATGTAGTGGATCATCGACCCTGGGACTCATCCCAAAAACTGCTGATGTGGGCCTCGCCCCCAAACTGATACGGATGTGGGCCTCGCCCCCAAACTGATACCGATATGGGCCTCGTCCCCAAACCGATGCTGATGTGGACCTCGCCCCCAAACCTATACGGATGTGGGCCTCACCCCCGAATCGATACTGATGTGGGCCTCGCCCCCAAACCGATACTGATGTGGGCCACGCCCCCAAACCGATACTGATGTGGGCCTCACCCCCAAACTGATGCTGATGTGGGCCTCGCCCCCAAACTGATGCTGATGTGGGCCTCGCCCCGAAACTGATACTGATTTGGGCCTCGCCCCCAAACTGATGCTGATGTGGGCCTCGCCCCCAAACTGATACGGATGTGGGCCTCGCCCCCAAACCGATACTGATGTGGGCCTCGCCCCCAAACGGATGCTGATGTAGGCCTCACCCCCAAACCGATACTGATGTGGGCATCGCCCCCAAACTGATGCTGATGTGGGCATCGCCCCCAAACTGATACTGATATGGGCCTCGCCCCCAAACTGATACTGATGTGGGTCTCGCCCCTAAACTGATACTAATGTGGGCTTCGCCAGCACAGTGATACTGATGTTGATGTTGCATATCAACATACTGTATTGCCTCTCACGAGATAATCCTGATGGCTTAAATATTTTTTCGTCCTCAACGGATGCTTCGTGTCGAAACCAGAGAACCTTCAAAGTATTTAATACACTCAAATCTGATTGTCTACATGAGTGATCTGAACTAGACTCCTAGTGTGTGTGCCAAGGCTCTTCCGCAACTTAATCCTTAAGTAAGCCAACTCGATGATTTTGTCTCGGAGAATTGGTTCAGAGGATCTAACCAACTGAGATGTCTTGATCATACTCTGTGATTACTTCCTCGTACTCAACATGATATGGTTTTTTTTTCTTTTGTCTCTTTCTTTTCTTACTTTTCATTTTGAAATTCTTTTTTTTTTCTCTTTTTTTTTTCTTTTTTCTTTCTTTCTCTTCTTTTCGACACACCTACCCTTTAAGGTAACATTTCTCCTCATGGTGGTCCTAATACTCGCCCATGGGTAGCTTCATGCTTATCGGTTATAGGTGGTCTATTTTTTATTTTCTTTTCAGAAACTTTTTCTTTATTTCCAACCATATCATATATCGTAACATAAGTAAACCATGATGGACATCTAGGCAAACGGTCATTCACTGATCCACCATCTCTTCAACTAGTCATCTTGCCAACTACTCGGGCTTCTACTGCTAAGATCCCATAATCAAGTGCCCGCGAGTCTAGCCGAGATCAACCACTCAGAATACCGGACAAGAGCGCATCTCGCACTTATCATTTCTAAAGTTTCACCTTACAGCAAACAATGTCATCACCGGACATATGCCTAACCATAAGGACTTCTTTTTTTTTTTACTCCACTGGTATTCTTTCTCTCAACTACTGATAATGCGGGTTTCGCCCCCTGAGATTCTTTCGTGAAACTGATACTGATTCATTCCTGAAACTGATGTGAGCCTCAACCCCGTAATTAATTCCTGAAAATTGATACTGATTCATTCTCGAAACTGATGACACTGTACTGTTGCTGCTTCTGGTTGGCTTGCCTTTGCCGATTCCACTTTTTCTTATTTGAAACCTGTGATTACAAAACAGAACAAACACAAAAAAGAATGCATATACGTTACGTGTATGCATTCATGCATAAATTTCCTATCTCGTTGGGTTAGGTCTTCCGCCAGTCATCTTGATGATCACTCGGTCTTCTCTTCCTCATTCAAAATATTGCTTCAATCTGTCTACGTTGATCGACTCGGTGAACTCGTTCCCTTCCAAATCTGACAGTCTCACTGCCCCATTTCCCACTACTTTCTGGACTATGTAGGGTCTTTCCCAGTTGGGTCTGAACTTTCCCCTCGGGTCTGTCATTGACGGCTTCGACTGCTTAAGTACCAAATCACCCTTTCTGATCTTGGTAGGACGCACCTTCTTGTTAAATGCTCGGGCTAACCTTTTCTGGTATAACTGCATATGATGTAGGGACTTTATTCTCTTCTCATCCATTAATGTCAACTGTTCAAATCTCTGCGAGGCCCATCCTTGTTCAGGTAGCTCTACTTCTGCTAAAACCCGCATAGACTGTATAGGTTCAGGTTGAGGTGTGATTGTATAGGGTGTGGAAGTGGTTTAGGTTCTAAGGGACTTAGGAGTCCTTGCTTTTTCAGCTCTTTAAATACCTCCGACAAAGGTCTACCAAAATTGGAGAATCGCCTGTTCCTGATGGGGGCGACCTCAGAAGGAGTGGGCTTGGTTCCCAAAGATCTTCTAATGGTCTTTCTGTAGGCATTGCATTTTTGCATATCAGCCCGATGATGAGTCTCGTATGGAGACACTACCTCTTTAGTTGTGAAAGCCGCGGGAAACGGACGTTGGAAGGGTAAAGTCGGAAATTAGCATTTTGTCAGAGTTAACTCGCTTGTTTCGCTTCGGGTTCGCTTGTTGGACCTCTGTTTTAAAACACACCAAACTCATTAAAACACATCTCACAAATTAAATAATTAAACATTTAAAACACATCTCATTAATTAAATTAAAACCAATTAAATTAAACTTATATTAAATAAAATCACGTTCATAAATTAAATTAAACTTGAAATTAAATAAATTAAATCTAATTAAATTAAATTCCTAATTTAAATAAAACACATTCCTAATTTAATTAAATCACCTACCAATTTAAATAAATCATATCCTTAACTAAAAAGAACAAATCAAATTAATTCCCCTAATTAAAGATTTTCCCTATCACATACTAAATTAAAAATATATCTTAATTAATACACAAATTTGATTCCTTCTCCAACACGGTAAACCCCCTACCTTGGCCTATAAAAAGAACCATTCACCCCAACTCAAACCCTGGCTGGCTGGCTCATTCTCACGAAATCAATTCACGAAATCAACCCTAAAAACTCACGCCACAAGCATACACGTAGCAGCCCCTAGCATCCAACGCCACAGGCCACAATTTGCACTCACGCCTCACTCACTGCCGAGAATAAGCCACAAAGAACCCACACACCCTAAGCAATTCTCGGCAACAAACCATCACCTCACGCCCTCCACAATCAGCCCACAATCACCTCACGTATCCTCAACCTCACACACGGCACTAACATCAATCGAAAACCCTAAGCAGCCCTCACTCACCTTGCCTCACCCACGCCTAGCCACCTGCCCCTTCTCACGCCACCTAAAAGCCCACTCACGCCCCTTCACCACGCCTACAAACCATAACACAATCTGCCTTGACCACGTCCCCTCTCCACTCATCAAGCTAGCCAATTTCACGCACACAAAACTGCCTCCAACCAGCCCCATCGTTCACGCCTGTTTGCTCCTAATCCAGCCCCTTTATTCTGCCTTCATCACTCACGCCAAAACTGCCTCCAACTAGCCCTTATTGATCACACAAAACTTCCTCCAAATCAGCCCTATAACTCACCCGAACTGCCTCTTCACTGCCCTGAAATTTAAACCCACTGCAGCCCCCTTCACAGCCCCTATAACTTACGCACACAGCCCTACTACTGCCCCTATTGTCCACGCAATTCAGCCCTTTAAAACTGCACCTGAAATACACCCCAAAAACAGTCCCCAAATCTCTGAAAACAGTCCCCAAAACAGTAGCCTAATAGACCTGAAACAGTAACCAGAAAATACCCTCAAAACAGTAGAGAAACGGAGTGAAAACAACAACCCGAGCAGTGAAACCGCGAGGAAAATCGTTGGATTAGTGAACCAGAAAAGTTACGGATTATCAATCCTTCCGACGGCCGTGTAACGCGCTTTCGAGGAACGACAAAAGAGGTTAGACCTGAGGGCACCCTTTTTACTTATCTTCTTTATTTTTGTTTATTTATCTTGTTATATAATTGCATGAGAGTCGTTTGAGGCATGATGTGATTGTTGGATGAGCGGGATATGTGATCCCTTTTGTGGTATATCGGATGGAAACCCGGACATAAATTCCATAGCTGATTCCGAATGGACGGTAGTATGGTCTGCACTCGGGATACAATGCCACGTACCACTTAAGATACACATATCTCGTCTCATCCAAATTTGTATTTGAGCATGTTATAGTCTTTAGGTTATACGTTTATTATTTAAAGCATGGTATAATTTAGTTGTTATTTATTTGTTAAAACATATTTAGGTTGTTCCTTATGCATATTATTAGTTTATGATGTGTTAGGATAATGATTTATACATGTTGCTTTAATGATTCAATATGCTCGTTGTGTTACATTGCATGGAATTATTTGGATGAAAGCATGTTAGATCTAAGTACCCTTGAGCATGATTATTGAGTAGACTTGGTTAGTTCATTGCACAAATTATATCATCACAAGTGACATAAGTAAGGGACCTTTCCGAACCCAACGGTTTGAGGTCTTCCCTTGCGAGGGGTGAGTGTGGCCTTAAATCTTTGTCCCGGTTCACACCGGGTGGCGACTCCATGTTATTTCGTACTTCCCAACTAGGCCGCGAGCCTAGACCATCGTCGCCCAGGTTCTGTTGTCCACAGTTTGGCGACTCCACTGGGGATAAGAGAATTGGCCCCGAAATCATGTCTTGTGATGTTTATGATTTGTGCTTTAGTTAACCGTGTCTATAGTGGGTTGAAGGGGTTTAGTTAAAGGCATTGTCATAAACCCGCATGAGAACCATAGTTTTATATCCTATAGAAGTTGCCCCTTTTATGCTTTTGATAACCACATTCATATTATATCTCATACATCGCACGCATCTCATGCATACATGCATCATGTTAACCCTCTGTGTCTTAAAAGTCATCATAGATATCCGTTGGGTTAGAGATAAAAGAAGAATTGTCACAGAAGTGTTTAGCAAATATGGATAGCGAGGGAAAAGAAATCGAGAAGCAGAAAAGTTTACGGAAAGGATAGAAAGACCATTGGGGGGGCCTTCGAAAAAAAAGAAAAAAAAGAGAAAAAGAAGAAAAAAAAAAGAGAAAAGAAAAAAAGAGAAAAAAAAATTGTTTGTTTTAGTCATTGATAGTTAGACATAAGTCCGATGATGAAATTGTTTGCTTTAGGGTGAAACCTTAGAAACGATAAACTCTTGACGTGCTTTTATCTGATAATTTGAGTAATTGATCTATGTTAGACTCGTAAGCACTTGATTATGGTTCTTAGCAGTGAAAACCTGAGTAGTTAGCAAAGTGACTAGTCGAAGAAATTGTAGGTCGGTGAATGACCGTTTGCTTAGATGTCTATCTTGATTTGCTTATGTTATGATGTGTGGTATGGTTGAAAATAAAAGAAAAGTCTCTAAAGAAAAAAATGAACCACCTATAACCGATAAGCGTGAAGCTACCCATGGGCGAGTATTAGGACCACCATGAGGAGAAATGCTACCTTAAAGGGTAGGTGTGTTGAAAAAAAAAAGATAGAAAAAAAATGAAGTCCAAAATGAAAAGAAAAAAAATGAGAGACAAAGGAAAAGAGAGATAAAACCATACTACATTGAGCATGGAAACGCAATTGCGGAATATAATTGAGACATCTAGGTTGGTTTGACCCACCGATCCCGATTTTTGAAACGAAATCATCGAGTTAGCTTACTTAAGGATTAAGCTGTGAAAAACCTTTGCACACACACACTTTGAGTCTGGCTTAGATCATTTATTCAAAGACTTGGATTTGAGTTGCATCGAATGTTTTGAAGGTTCTCTGGTTTCATTACTGAGCATTCTTTGAGGACGATAATATGTATAACTATTGAGACTATTTTCGTAGCATGTGATATAGTATGATAATATGGAAGGCCCCACCATGTGGTTCGTCTTGACCAAGTGCAAACAGCAGAGAACAGAAAGCTAAATTAAGACTGAGAGCGACCGGTCTACCACCCCGTGAATAAGAAGAATGACAAGATATTGAGTCATGAGACCAGAGAGAAGAATGAGCAGTCGCCTGGAGAACTGGTGGAAGACCTAACCTAATAGAATAGGAAATTCATGCATGCATGCATACACGTAATGTATTTTTTGCATTCTTTTTTGTATTTGTTTCGTTTTGCATTCACAAGTTTCAAAGATGAAAAAAAGAAAGCGGCAAAGACAAGCCAACCAGAATCAGCAACATATGAGTAATAGTTTTGGGGATGAGTCCCAGGTTGAGGCCCATATCAGAATCAGTTTTAGGGTGAGGCCCACGTCAGTATCAGTCTAGGGGCGAGGCCCATATCAGTGTCTGTATGGGGGCGAGGCACACATTAGTTTCAGTTTGGGGTCGAGGCCCATATTAGTATTCGTTTGGGGATGAGTCCCAGGGTCGTGGCCCACATCGTCAGAGTTTCGGGAATGAATCCCAGGGGAATGAATCCCACATCGCTAGAGTTTTGGAATGAATCCCAGGGTTGAGGCCCACCTTACCAGCAGCTTCGGGAATGGACCCCAGGGTCGAGGCCCATATTGTCAGTAGTTTTGGAATGAATCTCAGGGCTGAGGCCCACGTCGTCAGAATTTGGAATGAATACCAGGGCCGAGGCCCATGTCGTCAGAATTTGGAATGAATCCCAGGGCCGAGGCCCACATCAGCATCAGTTTTGCCGGGTATGGCACTCCGGGGGCGATGCCCACATTATCATCATCATCAATTACAGGCTTGCCGGGTATGGCATTCTGGGGGCGAGCCCACATTGGTTCAGCATCAGTTTCTGCCGGGTATGGCATTTTGAGGGCGAGGCCCACATTGGTTCAGCATCGATTTCTGCCTGGTATGGCACTCTGGGGGCGAGGCCCACATCAATTCAGCATCATTTTCTGCCGGGTATGGCACTCTGGGGCGAGGCCCACATCAATTCAGCATCAGTTTCTGCCGGGTATGGCATTCTGGGGGCGAGGCCCACATTAGTTCAGTATCAGTTTCTGCCGGGTATGGCATACTGGGGGTGAGGCCCACATCCACATCAGATCGAGGGCGAGGCCCATATCAGTTCGGGCACAAGGCCCAGTGGAATAAAGTCCACCTTCAAAATAGCTTGGGAATAAAGCCCACATTCGGTACAGTTCAGGAACAAAGCCTGCATTCAGTCCAAACTCGGAATAAAGCCCACATTCAGTACAATTCGGGAATAAAGCCTGCATTTAGTTCAGTTCAGGAAGAAAGCCTATATTCAGTTCAGTTCGGGAATAAAGCCCATATTCAACACAGTTCAGGAAGAAAGCCTATATTCAGTTCAGCTCGGGAATAAAGCCCACATTCAGTACAGTTCAGGAATAAAGCCTGCATCCAGTTCAGTTCAGGAAGAAAGCCTGCATTCAGCTCAATACGTGAATAAACCCACATTCAGTACAGTTCGGGAATAAAGCCCACATTCAGTACAGTTCAGGAAGAAAGCCTACGTCCAGCAAACTCGGGAATAAAGCCCACATTCAGTACAGTTCAGGAAGAAAGCTTGCATTCAGCTCAGTTCATGGAATAAAGCCCACATTCAGTACAGTTCGGGAATAAAGCCTACATCCAATACAGTTCGGGAATAAAGCCCACATTCAGTACAGTTCGGGGACAAAGCCCGCAGTTAACACAGTCATGGAACAAAGCTCACTCTCTACAACAATTCGGGAACAAAGCCCACGGTCAACATAATTGAAGGAAGAAAGCCTAGGGGAATAGAGCCCTATCTCTCAACAGTTCGGGAATAAAGCCCAGGGGAATAAAGCCTCATCTCAACACAGTTCGGGAACAAAGCCCAAAGGAATAAAGCCTCATCTCAATAAAGTTCAGGAACAAAGCCCAGAGGAATAAAGCACTATCACAACACAGTTCGGGAACAAAGCCCAGAGGAATAAAGTCTCATCTCAATACAGTTCGGGAACAAAGCCCAGGGGAATAAAGCCCTATCACAACACAGTTCGGGAACAAGCCCAGAGGAATAAAGCCTCATCTCAATACAGTTCGGGAACAAAGCCCAGGGGAATAAAGCCCTATCACTACATCAGTTCGGGAACAAAGCCCACAGATGGTTCGGGAACAAAGCATAGAGGTCGAGGCACCTCGCCATCACATTCAACACAACGAGAATAAAGCCCAGGGAGCAAAGCCCACTCTCTACACAGTTCGGGAACAAAACCCACAAATGGTTTGGGAACAAAGCCCAGAGGTCGAGGCATCTCGCCATCACATTCAGTTCGGGAACAAAGCCCACAGGTGGTTCGGGAACAA
>SKCR01042444.1:0-67100 GCA_019454045.1 Zanthoxylum bungeanum
ACTATGCTGATATGAACTGCTCTATATCTCGTCGGTTCTTTTCTTTATGTCTCGATGGGTTTCTTCATCCTCATTCTAGTATTCTATGTCCTGATGAAGTCTATTTCTCATTTAGGGTAGGTATGAGATAGACTCTGTCATGACAGCTCACGGAGGAGTGGGGATCTGGGTAGGTCGGGCCCTTATTTATTGGATTCTTTAACTAAGGCAACTAATCACTTTCTGACGTCATTTATCTTATTTACTTACGGGCTTGGGTTTGGGGAATCTAAAATCTCTACATTTTTATAGCATCCCACATCCAACAGTAGTTTCCAAGATCAACCTTAACTTTCTTGCTTCTTCTACCTTATATTTGTCCTTAGTTATTCGGGGAACTCGCTATCTATATGAGGTGTTCAAGAGATATCAGATCAACTTGGAGGAACTTTTCTGAGGAGGAAAGGAATCTCGCTTGAGGAAAAGAAACTTGCTTAAATCTACTTGGCATTTTGCTATAGTTCAGGATTACTATACTCTTCTTTACTGCAAGTTCTGGCATTATTTTTTATCATATAACTCTGGGTCTCTACTTCTTACTACCATAAGTTTTGGCATTTCCTTAACTATCTGTTTCCATACCTCCATCTCTGTTTTCTTCTGATTACTTAGATTTCTACATTCTATCTTTTTACTTCTTTTTCAAAAAATTTTTCCTTTCTTATTTTATTTTCCTGGGTGGGTACTCTTGGAACTTACTATCTATTTCTGTCTCTTTATCTTTCTTTGTCTCTGGCTGTCGAAACATCTATACCTTCTTTCTTATAGCTTTCCTATCCATTTCCCTTGGGTAATTTTTCTTATGTTTACTATCTGATTTCATAGCATTGCTTGTACTTCTGGTAATAGGCTGAATAACATCAAGAAGATTCCTAACTTGGATCTGGAGGGTAATTGCCCTCGCGAGGAATACTATTTGAATAGTTTGGGAAAGTTTACTAACCTGTCTATGAAACTTTGAGGACGTACTCGAGGATTAGTTACATGAGAGGTAGTGCCTCGTATACGGATATCCAAGACAACTGAGTATACCAGACCCCAACACTCTATCCATTGTAGTCATTGACTCCCTAGACCATAATCTGATACCATCCTTGTAACATCTATAATCTGAGAGATTTCACAGGTGGAGGATAGCCGTACTAACCCCATAAGCCTCTGACTATTTAACCATAAACAGATACTAATACATTTTTCTCTATTTGACTATATTTTGTATGGGACCGTAGCCCAACTCAAAAACACAGAAAACAAACTCAATATTAATTACTGTACTTAGTATCAATTGTTTTTACAAATACTACATACAAACAATAACTAATACAAGACTCATACTTGACTCTGGCTGGACTCTCGCTCTATCTGTGACTCATACTGGTGGACTTCATCCCTAGTGACTACATTAGTATCCGTCTTCTCGAGCTCGTCCTCCGAGAGTACCTACAAAATAAGGAAACTGAGAGGAGGGTTAGACCGTTAAACGATCTAAGTGAGTGGACGAAATATGAGATATTATTAAAAACATTTGATGCTAAAGTCCTGATAAGTGTGGTTTATACCCACTTATTCCTGCATTCCCAGCTTAATATTTTGTTAATTTTCAAATCATTTAATGTTTTTTTTAGTTTGTTATATGTTTTAATTGTAGGAGCATTAATACATATGGACATGGACCAATTCGATGTGTTTTGAGACTTTACGGAGGCATCAGACAGCGCAGGAGCAACAGAAAACAACATGTGAGCATCAGTGGAAAAAATACACTGCGCCGCGGTGCCAATCACCAGTCGCTGCGACGCCTCATGAGCTCCATAGTAAAAACTGAGGGTTTGGCGCCGCGACGCCCAAGCCTAGGCGCCGTGGCGATGCGGGACACGCGCACTAGAAACAGAAATTTAGGGGTTTTAACATGTATTATGACCCCAAGGCTATATTATAAAATCATTAGTTTGTCCAAAACTCAAGGAATAGGCTAATACACAACACAAAACACAAAAATACATGTTTTAGAGAGATCCAACGAGGGGGATTGAAGAGCGACAAGAGGAGACATAGACGGTGACGTCCGAAGAGGAAGAGATTCAATTGGGTTTTATCTTCTTGTTTCTTTCTTTGAACTCTAATGATTTCCATTAGATTCATGACTTGTTTATCATTGGTTTTATCTATTGTCATGAACTAAACTCTTTAATTCTGGAGAATGATGTATGTAATGATGCTTGAACCTTATATTGTTTGCTAATTATGTTATGAAATTTTATTGAGTTATTTATATTTTTTTTGAGTTTAATGCTTTGTGTTTTCTGGCCACAAATATGATGATACATGTTTGAAGTCTATCACTCGAGAAGGGGATTTTGAATAGATCTAGAGAATATAACCTAGGAATTTTATAGAGTTCGAGAGAATATATAAGTTTCTTTGAAGTCGTTAATATAGAATCACAAAGCGTAAATAGTTATTAACTACTAGATTTTTATAGAGATATTGAAGTCTGTAGTTAATGATATTTTCACTGATGCTCGAGAGAGGGAGTGAGGATGAATTTTCGGAATCTTGACTTATAAACAATATAACTGAACAAGGATTAATTGACATGACAAATACATAGGCGACAGCTAGTTTGAATCAGGATCTAGAATCTCTAATGTATTAGTTCCTCATATCTAATTATTTTTATATTTTATTTATTTTATTAAATCTTTGTTAATTATCGTCTAAAAAAAGTTAGGATTATCAATTGTAGTACTTAGTGCGAGTTAACGCAATCCCTGTGGGTTCGACACTCTTCACTTATATTATATTAAAACTTGACATCGTACACTTGCGGTACGATATAAAATATCACAACAAGTCCGAATTCTAGAAATAACTTTATATGAAATCTCTCTTTCTGAAAACTTGCCTGAAATCTCCATTATAAAAACTTATGTTTCTGAAAACTGCTTTCTGAAATCTGTTTCCTGAAAACGGTTTTCTAAAATTTGATGTATAGAAACTATTTTTCTGAAAAATCTGTTATCTGAAAACTGATATGTGTCTGAAACTTGACGTATGAGGACGTTACGTATCGTCGTCCCCTCTTACGCTTAACTGGAGCCATGAATGCAAAACCATGACTTTGGGGAGTTACGTATCACCGTCCCCCAAAGTATGCCATTCATGTCCCTGAAACTGGTAGTCTTGGGGCGTTACGTATCGTCGTCCCCCGAGCCACAAACTAGAATTGGGGGTGCGGATCTATGCTACCCTCCAAGCTATGAGACTAGGATCTAGGGGCGTTACATATCGCTGTCCCCCTAGCATGAACTAGGATCTGGGGGTGTTACGTATCGCCGTCCTCCTAGCCCTGAACTAGGATCTGGGGGTGTTACGTATAGCCGTCCCCACAGTCCTCTACATGTGCACATGTTATCTGCCCGTCAATTCCATGTCTGTACAAGTTACATACTGATGTGGGTTTTTGCCTCATGCCTCGAAAAACATAAAAATCATGCTTTGAATCTTAAAACTGTACAATAACGTTTTCTGAAAAATATTTCTTCTCCAATATAAATTTACATGAAATACTGTAAAGAAAATCTTCTAACGCCCTAAAGCGTAAAAGTATAAGTCTTGGAACAACAATAACGAAATAAAAATAAGTTTAAAGGAAGAGTGTCCACTCACCTTATGGAGTTCCGCTAACCTTTCTTCACTTTGCTGGAAAAATTTGTGGTTCCTGAGGGTAATCTATAATCGAAACTCAATTATTTTACTAGTCGCAAGGTAAGTTTCAGAACTTAACTAATTTTTACTATTACGTCTACATGTCAAAGATATAAGACTTATCACGCTTGCGAATTGATAGAAGATATGAATACGAACTGAAACATGACCTAAAAGGTAGTCTCAAACATGCTAGAGTGGAATTGGAATGATTTAAAACTGAATAGAGAATTTTTGGGTCATGCGTTGCGATGCAAGGCACCACGTGTCGCGATGCAAAACGTCCAGAGACGTATCCTGATTTTTATCGTGCGTGTCGCGACGCTTGAGCCTTACGCGTCGTGACGCGAAGCACACCAGAAGCAGTTCTGGGAAAATCCCTAGATCTCGTCGCGACGCGGAAGGGCTTGCGTCGCGACGCAAGACCAATTTCTGGTCTTAACATGATGCTTTCCATTCAATCTTCTCAACACTTAAACCTCATGCTCCACACAAGCAATTAACATTAACCAACCTCCAAAATGAAATTAATATTACCCCCAATGCTAAAATCATACCAACCATTTATATAACATCATTAACATATTCTTTGAATCCCTTAAATCTTTAAACCTCATTTAACTCTATACCCCAATTTGAAACTAGGGTCTATGGGCGTTACGTATCGCCGTCCCCCTAGCCCTGAATTAGGATATGGAGGCGTTACGTATCGCCGTCCCCCCAGTCCTCTACATGTGTATATTTTCTCTGCCCGTCAATTCCATATCTGTACAAGTTACATACTGAGGTGCGTTTTTACTCCATGTCTCGAAAAACATAAAAATCATGCTTGAATCTCAAAACTGTACAAAACATTTTTTGAAAAAAATTTCTTTTCTCAAATATAACTTTGCATGAAATAACTGTAAAGATAATCTTCTAACGCCCTAAGCGTGTGAAAATATAAGTCTGGAACAACAATAACGAAATAAAAATTAGTTTAAAGGAAGAGTGTGCACTCACCTTTATGGAGTTCCGCTAACCTTTCTTCACTTTGCTGGAAAACTCGTGGTTCCTGAGGGTAATCTATAATGGAAACTCAATAAGTTTACTAGTGGAAGGTAAGTTTCGGAACTTAACTAATTTTTACTAATACGTCCACATGTCAAAGCTTTAAGCCTTATCACGCTTTCGACTTGATGGAAGATATGAATACGAACTAATACGGGACCTAAGGGTAATCTATAATTGGAATGATTTAAAACTGAATAGTGAAATTTTGGGTCACGCGTCGCGACGTAAGGCACCGCACATCGTGACACAAAATGTCTAGAGACGTATTCTGATTTATGTCGTGCGCATCGCGACACTCGAGCCTACGCGTTGCGACGTGAAGCACACCAATTTAACTCAATACCCCACTTTGATTCTACTCAATTATCGTCATCTATTTTCATTTATTAACCACATAATTATCATCAGTATCATCTTCAACATAATACCTACATCCATTCTATACACCCTTTTAGTGTATACCCAAAATTTACAAATTGAGGTTTCCACAATCACCATTTCTTAATATTTTATCATCAATCATTATCATAATCATGACACCAATTTACTAAAATCATCAATACTTCAGAATTGATTGCAATTTAGATCAAGTGTAATTACCTTCTTCTTTGATTCTTCTTCTGGCTTGTTGAACAGTTGTTTAGTATGTTGTTTCTTCTCATTTTCTTCTTCATTCTTTCCCTTCTTCTTCTTCTTCTTCTTCTTTTCTTTCTCCTTCACGTTTTCTTCTTCATTTTAGGGATATGTGAATAGTTTCGTTTTATACTAGGCCACTAAAAATGAGGAAATGTGTAGAATTTTCAAGAAACTAGAAGAATTTACTAGAATGCCATCAGGTACTATTCATCCAAAATTGTATCTACATTTTTAGAGAAGTTATGGTTTGAATTTGGAAAACCGTTCAACGTAAAAGTTGTAGATCTCGATCTTAGCTTTCTGACGATATCAAGTTCATAAAAAACGGAGTTCGTATTAGAAAGTTACGGCCCAAATACTATGGGTTATCCGTAATGGAACATCTTAGAATTCCACATCGAAGTTTCAAAGAATTTACTGTTTGTTCACAAATTTGTTCTACGAATGTATATATATACTCGAACATAAATTTATATTATGTATGACTCGTCTCACAATGTAATAGTACTACAGTCAAGGAGCCCACAGTAGTAGAGACCTTTGGTCGTTACACCAACAAAGTAGAAGCTTTAAACAAAAGAGAATATAAATAAACTGAATTAAAACTTCATAAAAATCAATTGGCAAACAATATATAGGTTCAAGCATAGGCTACATCATCTTCTAGAATAATAGAGTTAGTTCATGACTAAAGATAAAAATATGAGAATAATGTCAAGAATATAATGGACATTATTAGAGTTTAAAGAATGAAACTAGAAGATTAAACCCAAATCGAATCCATTCATTTTCGAACGTCACCGTCTTCGTCTCCTCTTATGGCTCTTTAATCTTCCTCTTTGGATCTCTTTAAAATATATGTTTAGAACTCTTTGTTGTGTATTTCCTTTCCTCTCTAGGGTTTTGGATGAGCTTATATATTATATATAGGGAAGTCATTGAGTCCTTATGCGCGTAGAATACTAATTTTTGATGTTTCTGGAATTCTACTGCAGCGTCGCGATGTCGGAATTGGCATTACGATGCCAAATCCTCGGGAATAATATATGGAGCATGTTTGGGCGTCGCAACGCTACAATGGGAGTCGCGATGCCATGCCAATTTTTCAGAATGTGATTTTTGCGTTTCCAGCCTTTTCCCGCATGCTTCATTTGCGCCATAAGGTCCCAAAATGTTGGGGTTTTGGACAAAATATCCGGGTTACGCAGCGGAATGCGGGAAAATTAATTTTTCCTATTTCTTTAATTTTTCTTGGGTAATTAAAATAAACTTATTTATTTTAATCACTCAATACTCAAAAACAGAAATTTTTAAACCAGAAATCATAATTTCAATAAATTACCATGCAACCCCAAAACTTTCAATTTTAATCATTTTAGACGTAAGTTGTTCAAAACACCCTTAGATGATTTCCAATCACAACCAAAATGATTTGTACATCAAATATACATTAAAACAGAAATCTAAATTTTTTTCCAGATTTTTCAATAATTACGGAAATACCCTAAAACTTTTTATTTTGATCATTTTAGTCCTAATTTGTCAAATACATAATTAGGTGATTCCAAATCACTACCAAAATGATTTATACATTTCTTATACATGAAATACAAATTATAATTCATGAAAACAATTTTTCCCAAATTGCTGAGAGGTCCCTTAATTTTCCAAGATTTGCAATTTGGTCATTTTTAGTTCAAAACATGTCAAGATCAAATCCAATCAATCCCAAATTTACTATAAATCATATATACATCAAATTACATGACATATGTGAAAAGCCCCAAATTTGGAAAGGCTTATGAATCCTAATTTAATAATTTCCATAAATTGACAAATTACACCAAATTAAACAAATTCAATACTTTAATTCAATCCTTACCACACCAAACAAGTCTCACCACCATGAAACAACTCAAGAACAATTCTAGGTCATTTATGAGTGGCTAAGCAACTCTAGAATGACAACCAATCATCTAATGATCAAAAGTGTGCTTATTAACCATTAATAATCAAACTTTGTTTATATACATGCATACATCTTTCATTCATGCTTCCAACCATCATATTACAAAACTAAAAGAGTAGAGAAATAATCAAACATCATATATTAAAGGTTGGAACCCTAGAAATATTTTTCTAAGTGAAAAGGAATTGAAAAAAGTTACAAAAGTTTAAGTTACAAATCTTCTTCTTTTCTTCACCTTTTTTCTCTCAACTGTCTTTTGTAATATTTTTGGAAGCTTAACACACAAAGTTGCAAATAAAAAATGAAACCCTTATATATGTAGGGTTAGGAACGAAATTGGGCATTTTTGGAAATAAAATTTTGGCAATTTTTAATCAATATTAAATAAGCCAAATTCAATTTTGCTACCTTTTCCAAAAAGTAAAATACATGTGCACCAATCATATTTTGCTATTTAAAAGCATAATGATGATACAGATAAATGTATTTAATTATTCTAATTATTTAAAAATTAAATAATTAGATAATTACTTAATACAAATATCTAAATATATGTATCATATTTACTTTAAATATTCCATAATACATATATTTGGAACATGTGTCAAATACTTTATTTGACCAAAAAAATAATGTGTATTTAATAAAAACAAGTATTTAATCCAAATACACATTAACTTAGAAATGACCGAATAGCTCCTATGCATGTATCTTTTCGTTTAACCGTTAAACGATTTATAAATAATCAATATTATTTATAATAGTTGCCCTATGGCGCTACGAGTATGTTTCATTAGTAAGACTCTCTAAATTCAGGATATTCGTCACGAAATCCAATTTCGTGTCCATAATCTACTCACCCGTAAATTATGACGACCACATATAACTCGCTGATTCATACAGGTCGAGGTCATTGCATACGTATAATCCATCAGTCACAGATATTCGGATTATCCCAGAGATATAGATAAAAACATCAAATCTCTATAGGTATAATCCCGTCGATGATTCTAATAGAAATATCTTAATAACACTTAGAACTTACTTCTACAGTGTACCACGGGCCCATGAATTTAACAGATTGCTAATTGCACATTGAATACCTATGCTCTATACACGGAACTGACGGATCCTATCATGATATCCTGAGGATCATTCCACACCCAACGAACAGACGGAGGTCTGATCTAAATAGATCGGTGACATGACTGCCATCAAAGTGTGGAGGATACCTCATACATCCACAATGGTATCTCAAGTCAAATAACCAC
Source organism: Zanthoxylum bungeanum (assembly GCA_019454045.1). Taxonomy (NCBI): domain Eukaryota; kingdom Viridiplantae; phylum Streptophyta; class Magnoliopsida; order Sapindales; family Rutaceae; genus Zanthoxylum; species Zanthoxylum bungeanum. The sequence goes on from SKCR01042444.1 coordinate 8,677, forward strand.
TATGCTCACTTGACCCGAGAAGATTCCTATTGACGTTGGTGTACCATCTATTAGGTAATATTCAGTGAGTCATTCAGTGTTTATCCAATATAAACACCTACACGTCTATACGAGTCTCCCGAGACTCATGATTCATTGGGATAAATCATCGGACCAAGTCTCGATATACGACGTGTACTGGTCTCAACGGATTTTACTAACCGACCCGTATTAGTAAATCTTGACCAAGAAATTTATTTGATAATATACTTCTAGTAGTACCACTTCACAATGTCAATTACAAACTACTTTGTAACTGCGCACTACAAAATATATTATCGGGTCTTTGTCTAATACATACATATCACTAAATCATAGTTAGTTTCAATCTAATCGTAATTAGATCGAATATGTATATAAAAATAAGAAGTACTACCATAAATAAGTAATATTATAGAAAAAAGAATTGTTCGTATTCATGAATCGAACATAAATACGATCCGGATTGGTACTCTGAGCACCAATCCTAACAATTTCTCCCCCTTACTCTAGTGCCAATCCAGGGTATCATATACACATCTTAATATGTATTACATACGCATGGTCCTCAAGAGCTGACCTAACACTCAAGAGGTAGGCAACAACAAGTAGGCCCGCTATAACATATTGAGTTTGTCCAACAAACCCAAAATGTTTCCTTTAAACAGCATCATTCATACTTTGTATAACCTAAGTTATACATCAATATGACTCAGATGCGATATCAATGTTGTGTTATAACTACAGAATTATCCAAGTATTTAAGGATCATGTCCAAAATACTATGCAGACAACCACAAGCACAACACCAATATCAAAACTTCTAATTTATAAGGTCATTATGTAACTTCATAAGTCAATACTTCATAAGTTATAATTAATTCTACTTACATAGTAGAATCATTCGTGACACTCCCAATATATATTTTCTGACTCTTTATGACATAGACCTTTTAACATCATAATTAGTCTCAAAACTAATCAGACCCCCGTGGTTGCGGACTATATTCTCCAATAATAAGAAACATGTTCTTAATATCTCAAAGATAACAAAGAATATGTTTCAGACACATCATACGGTCTATAGCGTATCAAAATAGTTCGTAACAATTACGACTAAATTCATGTCTTTTAGTCGTACATAATATAATATTCATTACGTCATCATCTTATGATGCATAAGATTATTTAGACATTCTAATCAATTTCTCTTTCGAGTAACAAATCATCCTTTACGAAAGATAAATATTATATACAAGAGACACACTAACTGTCAGATAGTTATACTAACTGTCAAACAGTTAGACTTGTTGTGTCTCTTATTAGATCATATCTAATGCACGACTAATGAGAGTATCTCACAAGTCTCTTGTTTTATATCATATATAAATCTTTATATCAAATATAACAAAGACTACTCCCATTGCTTTCACGGAGAAAATAAGACTTATGTAAACCTTTTACCATATAAACATCTCATTATTACATTAATAATGATAATGTCGTTAGGATATACAATACTAGAAATAAATATGTACGCTCCCTCTAACCCTACTAACATATATGTATTTTCTATGCTTTGATAAAATAAGACAATCTGACTGTTATCAAACTGTGATCTTAGCAGAATACAAACTTCAGGGCCATTCTAGAATGAACTCTTCAAACAAAGAAATCACAATGGATCTCTTATTCGAAGAAACCATTCAGGAACACCACTTTGCATTCTTTAGCGAAAATATATAGTTTAATATCAACATTAACCAACAAATCTTTAATTATTCAACTAGTGCGACTAGAGACAAGTTTCCTCAGAATCTACAATAGATTGCTGAGTATAACTTTTCTCACTGTCATATTATAAAGGTTAAACCTTTAATAAGCGCACTGTGATTTTGATGTGCAAACTATTTGCACATTTTATGAACGATTCAAAATAAAAGCTCAATCAAGTTCAAAATTTGATCGCAGTAAGCTACGAACAAACTTAAATCTATGATTCAATGCTAACTTTCAAAATTGATATCAAATATCGCTCTCACTACAAGTTATTGGATATTTTTCTTCGATAAGAAAACAACGGAACCATTAAGTATCAAATACTTCACAAATGATTCTGACATCCTATTGGACGTATATGGAAGATGTCTAAGGATCTTTTCATCTTATTAATTATGCAGTTCCATTTATAGTTTATCACTCTTACATTTGACTTCAATAAGTCAAGTCTTTTCTATAATGGTCGACATCCGATGTTACACACCAAATAATAAAACAGTTTATTACTCGAGATCATAGAAAAGATATTCCATCAAATAAAATACAATATTCTATTAAATATTAAAAATGATAAACATTTGCTTGTATCACCGAGGTGCAAGTACTTTCAATTATATAACTATTATACAAAAGAAAGACTCAAATCTCAAACTTTTCAAGATTCGAATTTTCTACCTATACATATCATATACGTAACTGTAGAAACTAATGGAACCTTAATTAAAAGGACGAATTAGAGTTACTGGAGTATATCCCCAAGAGTATTGAAACTAATTCGGTAACACCCAATATCAAACGAATCAAATCATATAAGATTCGATTTCTCTCATTGACTAATTTCATCACAATGGAATCGTAGAAGAATAATATTGAGTAAGAATCATATTCATTGAATAACCTTAGAACTAATTGCCATAAATTCATATGTTTGATCATATCAAACATCTTTGAACAATTCAAAGACTTGCGATGAATTTTAATGATATAGTTTTCAAAACTTCAAATCGAATATCTTTGAACCAGTCAAAATATTTTATTCGCGTTTCATCAGAAACATATTAAAGTTTTTGAAACATTCAAGACGTTCAATATGTGTTCTTTTAGGAACACGTAACTAACTCATGACAACTCATTAACTAAGTTACGGAGTAAAGAAAACTATCCAAGGCAATTTCTCATTCATGAAACTATATACATCTAATGCATTAGTTTAATAAATCTGTGGTCCAATGACGATCTTTGGTTAAATGAGATTTAATCACTTCTTGAATACAATATTCATTAAATGGATAAGGATATGTGGTGTGATCTCGTATCAGACCATCCTTTACCATACAGAATAAACATATAATGCTTATGTGATAAAATCTCATAAAGCACTGTTCTAAGTTATTTAGTTAACCAAATATTTTCTTAATGTTTATCTCTACATCAATGACACTACTAGTCGTTTTAAAATATGTAATAACTGTTTATAAAGAATAAGAAACTATCTAATAGTCACAAGTTCTGATATCAAATATCAAAACAATCATTAAAAAATATTTTAAATAACTAGACGGGAGATCCAATATCCAATACTTATAGTTGTCGTATTGTGAAAATCGATATTTCCTATACACAACTATACGCATCCAATTTCTTTAGCTTTATGATTTGCCTTCAACTATTCACAACAATTGTAAATAATTGATTAGAAAACTGTGTCAGACACATTACCTTTAAAGGTCACTAAAGCCAAGAAACGTCATTTTCAGATAAATAAATACCTAATGAGGTTTTCTTAATGCTAGTCAAGAATCTCGAGACATGAACTAATTCACGTCAATTTTTACTGCAAAAGAAACTATTCTCTCTAGACTATTATATCATAAAATGGATATTTATTTAGATTATCTATCGTGACTTAGAAACTAAGTTACTAACCATATTGATTTTTCAAGAAAATCGGAACAACAGTTCCCGATGGTTAAACTAATCTAACAATATAAAAGCCTACTCTAAATCTAGAACCTATTCTAGAAATCTGCAACCATAAGGAAAGTCAGAAAACATATACAAATAATATGCATGCAGTGAATTACAAGTTTTAATCCTATCAACACAATAGAATAAAGGAAACATAAGCAACAATTTTCATAATATTACACACTGCTTTAGTTATGAAATTTTTAACCAAGCAGTGCCTCCCACTATTTTACGTAATACCATAATCCCCATCGGAAAATAGGAATTCAATGATTAAATTGAATTCCATAGTGAGAGGTGGACCCCATGAATATATTTCGATTCACAGCTTTGGCACGTTCTCGCCTACGTATATTCATTAGGTAGACAACTCATTGTCAATCGCTCACTAGTGACTCCTAGGTTTCGGTCCTGGTCGTTTCTCGTTGTGACAGCTGTGGCACGTTCACAAGGAGGCGTACCAAGGTTAAACTTGTCAATGATAAATTCAAGATACTTGCGTAGTCCTGACAGATTTGGCACGTTCAGGATTTCCGCTTTCGCTTGAATTTATCTAGTATCACATATACATCCGGTATAGATAAATTTATATCAACTACACCCTCAATGCTTTGGCACTTTCTCAGATGCAGCCATAGAACATATATCCAAAAACCGTATTGACAAGACGGACCAAGAAATATGCATCCAATACATATTACTTTAAAACCTTATTAATTAGAGATTTTCCGCAAAGATGTTACACATTTAATTTAATCAAATTAAATAAATACAAGCATGCATAAAGTAAAGAGAAAATTAAACATTGAATTTAAAGGCATATTTATATCATGTGTTGAGGTTCAGACCTGCTCTGATACCATTTTTATTGGGGTTTTGGGCAAAATACCCAGGTTACGCAGCGGAATGCGGGAAAATCAAATTTTCCCATTTCTTTAATTTTTCTTGGGTAATTAAAATAAAATTATTTATTTTAATCACTCAATACTCAAAAACAGAAATTTTTAACCCAGAAATCATAATTTCAGTAAATTATCAAACAACCCCAAAACTGTCAATTTTAATTATTTTAGTCCTAAGTTGTTCAAAACAAGCTTAGGTGATTTCCAATCACAACCAAAATAATTTGTACATCAAATATACATTAAAACAGAAATCTGAAATTTTTTTTCCAGATTTTTCAATAATTACGAAAATGTCCCTAAACTTTGCATTTTGATCATTTTAGTCCTAATTTATCAAATACATATTTAGGGGATTCCAAATCACTACCAAAATGATTAATACATGTCTTATACATGAAAATACAAATTGCAATTCAAGAAAACAATTTTTCCCAAATTGCCGAGAGGTCCCTTAATTTTCCAGGATTTGTAATTTGGTCATTTTTAGTTCAAAATATGTCAAGATCAAATCCAATCAATCCCAAATTTAATATACATCATATATACATCAAATTACAACACATATATGAAAACCCCCAAATTTGGAAAGGGTTATGAACCCTAATTTTATAATTTTCACAAATTGACAAATTACACCAAATTAAACAAATTCAATCCATACCACACCAAACAAGTCTTACCACCATGAAAAAACTCAAGAACAATTCTAGGTCATTTATGAGTGGCTAACCAACTCTAGAATAGCAACTAAATCATCTAATGACCAAAAGTGCGCTTATTAACCATTAATAAGCAAACTTTGTTTATATACATGCATACATCTTTCATTCATGCTTCCAACCATCATATTACAAAACTAAAAGAGTAGAGAAACAAACAAACATCATATGTTAAAGCTTGGAACCCAAGAAATATTTTTCTAGTTGAAAAGGAATTGAAAAAAGTTACAAAAGTTTAAGTTTTCTTCAAATCTTCTTCTTTTCTTCACCTTTTTCTCTCAACTCTCTTTTGTAATATTTTTGGAAGCTTAAGACACAAAGTTGCAAATGAAAAATGAAACCCTTATATATGTGGGGTTAGGAACGAAATTGGGCATTTTGGGAAATAAAAATTTGGTAATTTTTAATCAATATTAAAGAAGCCAAATTCAATTTTGCTACCTTTTCCAAAAAGTAAAATACATGTGCACCAATCATATTTTCCATTTAAAAGCATAATGATGATAAGGATAAATGTATTTGATTATTCTAATTATTTAACAATTAAATAATTAGATAATTACTTAATACAAATATCTAAGTACATGTATCATATTTACTTTAAATATTCCATAATACATATATTTGGAGCATGTGTCAAATACTTTATTTGACCAAAAAATTAATATGTATTTAATAAAATCAAATATTTAATTCAAATACACATTAACTTGGAAATGACCGAATAGATCCTATACATGTATCTTTTCGTTTAACCGTTAAACGATTTATAAATAATCAATATTATTTATAATAGTTGCTCTAGGGCTCTACGAGTATGTTTCATTAGTGAGACTCTCTAGATTCAGGCATATCCATCACGAAATCCAATTTCTTGTCCATAATCTACCCACCCGTAAATTATGACGACCACAGATAAACTCATTGAATCATACAGGTCGAGGTCATCGCATACGTATAATCCCTCCGTCACAGGTATTCAGATTATCCCAGAGATATAGATAAAAACGTCAAATCTCTATAGGTATAATCCCGTCGATGATTCTATTAGCAATCTCTTAATAACACTTCTACAGTGTACCACGCGATCATGGATTTAACAGATTGCTAATTGCACATTGAATACCTATGCTCTGTACACAGAACTGACGGATCCTATCTTGATACGCACATGATATCTTGAGGATCAGTCAGCACCCAACGAACATGCGGAGGTCTGATCTAAATAGATCGGTGATGTGACTGCCATCAAAGTGTGGAGGATACCTCATACATCCACAGTGGTATCTCAAGTCAAAGGACCACTATGCTCACTTGACCCGAGAAGATTCCTATTGACGTTGGCGTACCCGTTGGGGTTTCAGGCGAAGGGGGCGACTGAAGCGCTGTTCGGGCGAAATCATAATTTTAAAACTTTTTAAACTACCGAACAAATTATTCAATGTCTAATATGAATAATTTATTCATATTTCACCTAAACACATTTATTCGATATCAAATAACGACATAAATAAGGTAGAAACTTCGCGAAACTTTTATGAAAATGTTTTTTCCACAAAATGACACAAAACACGTTTTTGACCGAACCGACCACCCAACACTTATGGGGACTACCGAGGTCAGCCCCAATAGTATTAGGACAGTTCATGGGCTGCCCGAATAATGACAAATTCACTGTTTGGACAGCCGTCACCGATTGGTTCAAAAATCACCTGGTAAAGCCGTTTTTCATCGTTTTCGCTTATTTCAACTCCGAAATAATTTCCGGCAATTGATCCAACACCCAAAACACACCCAATATATTTATATGACATCAAATTCATCAAAATAAACACAGATTTTTCCAGATCTGATCCAGAACACAAAATTACCAATTTTCATGCTTTAAATCCAATTTCTCAAGATTAATCCAATTAATAAAAACACCAATCAAAGTCACCACACATGAACCACCCAAGAACAATTCTATGCATTACAAGAGTGTTCATAACACTCTAGAATGTCAACATATCATCAAATGAATAAATTGGAGAATAATTACACCAATTCCATCAAAATCACTTCACACATGCTTCATTACTTCCATACCCAACCACCAAAACCAAAAAACCCAATTTTCAATAATTAAAGAAATCCTAGAACTATTTTAAGAAAACAAGAACAAGAAACCAACTTTCTCAATTCAAGAATGACAAAGATTACCTTTTAATCTTCAGTTATCCTTAAGCTTTTCTTGTTTTCCTTCAATTTCTTCATGGTTTCATCAAACCAATTTGAGAACTTTTGAGAGTGTTTTGATGATGATATGATCGGCCAAGCCTTGCTTCAAAAGAAAAAGAAAAAAAATTTCCCTTTTAAAGAAGCAATGACCGACTTTGGCAGAGTAAATAAGGGTATTTTGGTCATTTTTCACTTTAAACATATTAAATGAATTAAACTTAATAATAGAAAATCAAATTTGCACACACAAAGCTTAATTAAATCATGCCATGTGTCACCAATAATAATTAAACATTTTTTATAACAATTATGAAAAAGTTTATCAATTAATTATTCAAATATTTAACATTTAAATATTTAAATAATTAATTAATATAATTATTATTATATATGTATTTTATTTACATTAAATAACAAATACATATATTAATGGCATGTGTCAAAATCTCATTTGACAATTAATTAATGTGTATCTAATCAAACTATGTATCAAATACAAATACACAATAATTATTAAATGACCAAAATCCCTTAATGCATGTGTTATTGTTTAACCGATTAAACAATTCGAATTAACTCATTTAATCCGATGAAGTTGTATGAATAATCTATATTATTCATAATGCGTTGCCCAAGTACTGAACGAGTACACTTCATATTGTGGAACTCTCTAAGTTTAGGTTTATCCGTCACGAAATCCAATTTCGTGTCCATAATTCACCCACTAATGAATTATGACGACCACAGATAATCTCGCTAAACTATGCAAGTCAAGGTCATTGCATACGTATAATCTCTCCGTCACAGGCTATCCATATTATACCTGGGATATAGATAAGAACATCAAATCTGTTCGGTATAATATAGTCGACTTTTAATTTACAATCTCTAAATAACACTCGGAACTGATTTCTGAAGTTATACCACGGCCATGGATTTACTAGATCGCAAACACGTGTATGATGCCTATGCCTTGTACACAGGACTGATGGATCCTATCTTGATACGCACTGGATATCATGAGCATTGGTCCATACCCAACGAACAGGCGGAGGTCTGATCATGAATATATCGGTGACGTGACTACCATCAAAGTGTGGAGGATAACTCATATATCCCACTATGGTATCTCAAGTCGAAGGACCACTATGCTCGCTCAACTCGAGAAGATTCCTATTGACGTTGGTGTACCATCTATTAGGAAATCTTCAGTGAGTCGTTCAGTGTTTATCAAATAAACACCTGCATGTCTATACGAGTCTCCCGAGACTCATGGTTCATTGGGATAAACCATCTGACCAAGTCACGATATACGACATGTACTAGTCTCAGCGGATTTTACTAACCGACCCGTGTTAGTAAATCTTGACCAGGAACTTTATTTAAAGATATACATCTTATAATGCGCTTCCCAATGTCAATTACAAACTACGTTGTAACTGCGTACTAGATTGTAAATCCTAGGGTCTTTGTCTAATATACACGTATCACTAAACTAGATTTAGTTTCAATCTAATCGTAATTGAATATACAATCGTAATTAGATCGAATATGTGTATAAAAGATAAGAGGTGCTACCAGTAAATAAGTAATATTATGGAAAATGGAATTGCTCGTATTCATGAATAAGACATAAATACGATCCAGATTGGCACTTCGAGCACCAACCCTAACAATTTCTCCCACTTTCTCTAGTGCCAATCCACGGTATCATATACACATCTCAATGTGTATCTCATATTCATGGCCCTAAGAGTTCACCTTGCACTCAAGAGGTAGGAAACAACAAGTAATTAGGATAAAAATTGAGTCTGTCCAACAAACTCAATCGTTTTCCTTAACCAGCATCATTCATATTTTGTAGAATCCAAATTCCACATCAATATGACTTAGACTCTATATCAGTATTGTGCTATACTTACTGAGTTTTCTATGTATTTAGAGATCAAATCCAAATACTATGGGACAACCGCAAGCACTACACTAATATAAAAACTTAATCTATATGGGTCACTATGCAACTTCATAAGTTGCAACTGATTCCACTAGAGAATCAACGGTGACACTCCCACTGCATCTTTTCTGACTTTATATGACATAGACCATCTAATGTCATAATTAGGATAAAAACTAATCTGATCTTATGGTTGCAGACTAAATTCTCCATGAATAAGAAACTCATTCTTAATATCTCTAAGATAACAAAGAACATGTTTCTAGATCCATCATTATTATTTAAGGATATACATCTTATAGTGCGCTTCCCAATGTCAATTACAAACTACGTTGTAATTACGGACTAGATTGTAAATCATAGGGTCTTTGTCTAATATACACGTATAACTAAACTAGATTTAGTTTCAATCTAATCGTAATTGAATATCCAATCATAATTAGATCGAATATGTGTATAAAAGACAAGAGGTGCTACCAGTAAATTAGTAATATTATGGAAAATGAGATTGCTCGTATTCATGAATATGACATAAATACGTTCCGGATTGGCACTCAGAGCACCAACCCTAACAGTACCATCTATTAGGAATTATTCAGCGAGTCGTTCAGTGTTTATCCAATATAAACACCTACACGTCTATACGAGTCTCCCCAGACTCATGGTTCATTGGGATAAACCATCAAACCAAGTCTCGATATACGACGTGTACTGGTCTCAATAGATTTTACTAACCGACCCTGTTAGTAAATCTTGACCAGGAACTTTATTTGATAATATACTTTTAGTATTGACACTTCCCAATGTCAATTACAAACTAATTTGTAACTGTACACTATAAAATATATTATCGGGTCTTTGTCTAATACATACATATCACTAAATCATATTTAGTTTCAATCTAATCGTAATTAGATCGAATATGTATATAAAAGCAAGAAGTACTACCATAAATAAGTAATATTATGGAAAAAGGAATTGTTCGTATTCATGAATCGAACATAAATACGATCCGGATTGGCACTCTGAGCACCAACCCTAACACAAAACACGTACATTTGCTCCAAGGTCCATGCTCCAATGCTTCCTACCAATAAAATATAAAAGAAACTACAAAATACATTAAAGTAAAAAGAATCTAACAAAATAATAAGCTAAGAATGCATGAATAATTTGGTATAAACCGCACTTATCAAACACTGGGAGCAGATAGTCTCAAGATGGCTTTAGTATTCAAGACAACACTATTGGTGGTGTCGAATGCTCGATTGCGTGCACACTTGCAAGAGAGAAGGAAATGAGCCCCAATAAAAAAAACTCAATAAGAGTAAGTTATGAAGACAAACACTCACTTAACGAGTTCCAGAACTCGAGGATTCGACCAGCTTCATTCGATCCAAAAACCATGCCCCCTTCACGAAAAAATAATACTTCTGTTAGTCTCCACGTTTGTTTTGTTGGACAATTATGACCCATATCATCACTATTTGTAAAAGACATGGTGTTTTTGTACTAATTAACTATGTGACAGAAAATTGTTATTTTATCATTTTGTAATTGGATTACTTGGATATATAAATGATAAAAGTCCAAATGATTAGTACCTGATTAATAAGATATGAGACAATATTAATCCACGAACAGTTTAATCATTAAATATCTCTAGCAGTAATATTATCGAGACTGGACATCGATAATGTAGAATAGACTAGTATTACACTTGTGCGCGTTATGGAAGCTTAACAACATAGGTCTCATATATTTAAGTATTGGATACCTACGCGATTGTGATAAAAGGTTATGTTAGCCGTTGGACCGGGAACAGCTTCGCTCTAGATTGACCCCTCGGAATCCCATTGGTAGTATGACTATGTGTCTATTGGAATCCGAATCAGGGTAGATGTATGTGGTATTTAACTTGAGACTTACATAACTAATACTTGCGACAATCAGAGACTATTTGCTGATGATCCGATTTATGTTTCGTACGTGGCAAACACAATTCCAGCCCTAGGCCTAGCATGTGACATCAGATACTGGATCATATTACACAATACATTGTATACTACGCCTGATACAAATTATATATTCTTCGTTGAATATTTCTGGAGAATTGGGTAGGCACGGTGCTTTGCTAGAAGCCAACCATGTCTTGTAAATCGGTGAGAACGTGGTATATGGTACGCACGTGTCAGATAGTCCGACAACCGTATTTACTGCCAATATATCTAGGGATCTCTTGGGTCGCTTCAAAAGATTCACCGATAACATTTGACTCGAACATAATTAATCTGGGATTAATTATGAGAGAGAAAATTAATCTGGGATTAATTGCGGCAAGAATTTATCTAAGATTAAATTCATCTAGAAGAGAGAACGAGCTTAATTTGGAATTAATCGGTAAAATAAATTTAATAGTTAAATTGGATTTTTCTATTTAATTTTTCTATTTATTTGGGCTAAAATAATTTATCGGATATATTAATTGAAATTGGATTTTAATGCGGAATTAAAATTGGATTTTAATTCAAGCAAACGAATTAATTTGGAATTAATTCGTAAGCGACTTTCATAATAATTTTGTTAGGCATTATTAGTTAATTAAATTGGATTTAATTACGTCGCAACAGAAAATTCATTTAATCGGATTAAACGAACCCGGGCCCAAAGTGTGTTGTGTAAGCCAACTTAAATTTGGAATTTAATAAGGTGGGACCCACAACTTACATCAACTTTTTGACAAGTGATGGAAGTGGTTGGCTTGTATTTAATTCTTCATTTTCCAACACAACCACCAACTTTTTGAAAGTTAAGTCAACACACTTTTGGAAAGTGGACTATTCACTCTCTCCCTCATTTCCTCTCATGGCCGAATTTCCCTTTGGAAGAGACAAATTTTTGCTTCATTTTTTGTTCAAGCTAGCACTTAAAGGAGTCATTTTAAGGTGATAGGGAAACTCACCCAAGTGTTGGAAACACTCAATAAAGCTTGGTGCTTCTACATCCAATGAGATTTTTGAAAAATTCTCATCCGATCAATGTAAGTTATTCCACAAACTTTCTTGATAAATTCACACACAAATCATTGTTTAGAGACCTTGTACATGTGTAGGACACTAATAATGGTATCAAGAGCCAATCTAAGCATGATTTGAATTTTAGGGTTCTTAACTTTAATTTGGGTATTTTTGCTTGGAGCATGATTTTTCCAAATTTGTTGTTTGGTTGTGTTTAGATGATGATGAATTGGATTTGTGCATCATTGGATTTGAGAAAAATTGATTAGATTAATTTTCCCCAAAATTCCATCATGGCCGAATGCATGTACCCTAGATTAAGCTCATGGTAATTTTGATTTTGACAATTGGATATGTTAAATGCATGAAATGAATATTGATTATTGATTTAATTGGATTGAAATCAAAATAGAATATTATTTCATGTGATTTCCGTGAGTATGAAGCATGTTGGATGAATTGATTTTACTTCAATTTATGTTGGACATGAATTAGATAATTAAAGCATGATTAATTGGATTAATTAGTGTTTGGGAAACATGAGATTAATTGATTAATTATGTTAATTACACTTTAATTGAATTAATGTGATTTTGGAATATTATGTTTATTTAATTTGGTTGTAATTGGGCTAATGGGCTTGGTTTGGCCAAGTATGGTTTTGGACAATTGGGTTGGATCCAATTGGGCCTAAAACCATTTCCATAAAGTCCATATATGACTTTTGGGCCTTTAATAATTTAATTGGGCCTAAATTGATTTTTGGCATAGGGTGATTCCTAATTGGGCCTTGGCATTTTGGGTTTGATCCATAATGGCCAAAGCCCATGCCTAAAGAATTAATTGAAAGCCCATTGGACTTTAATTGAATTAGCATTGGATGCTAATTGGGTCTTTGAGACACAATTGGATTGGATTTGGAATCCAAGTCTTAAAAGGCACTATTTAAAGTGTAATTGTTTAATTTGGAATTAAACATGAATTAGTATTGGATATAATTTAAATTGGATTTAAAATTGTAGATCGATATAATTCAAGAATACTTACTTTGAGTATTTATTCTTAAACAAGTTGGACTCGCGTAAATCAAATTGTTGTATGAACATTGGATGGTCATTAATCAAAGATTAATTAATTGGATTAGATTGATTGATAGCTTGATTTGTGTGAATACTTAGATGTATTTGTATGAATAATGTATATCAGATGGATATTAGATGGGTGGGGGTAATTTTGGAAATTATTGTAAATTTGGAATTTATTTAAATTGGACCTGCGTGTCCAGCATTTCACCTCTTTATCTCTATGTATTTCTCTTCTCACCAATTCACCTCAATGTAAATGAGGTTTCTTTATGTATTACGTAATTGGGTAGAAGAATGTAAAGTGCTGGCGTGAGAGAGGAAAAAGAGAGATTTGTTCTATGAACAAATTTGTTTATATCCATCTGCATATCATTATTAAATTTATCGCGCCTTATTATGCTTTTAGAATGCATGTTTAAGGGTGTATGATGAGACCTAATCAACGATAATAAATTGGTTGCCAATTTACGCGAAAAACCCTCACTTTAATATTAAGTGTTTTCCTTCCATTGAGTGGTTCTCTCTCAAGATCCAAGATTGGATTTGATTTGTTGGCCAAAGTCAAGATCATTGTCCATCACGGATGTGTTTGAACCATGAAAGCTTTGTTTCATATCGCATGTCTTGGGCAGTTGTGACTTGTTGGCCAAAGTCAAGGTCACTTCTGAACATCGACGTGGATTACGAAGCTTTCCCACTATCAATGGGTCGCACTTAACTGGAATCATTAAGCTTGTTGAGCCAAAGCCAAGGCTTAGTTGATTCAGAGGAAAATGTTAGGAAATATATTGGATATATGTTTTGGACTTGGAGGTCCACCTACCGAATCTAGGAATTGGATGAGATCCAATTGATCTTAGAGATCTACCTAGTTAAGTTTCATACAGCTTGTTGGCCAAAGTCAAGGTTGTGTGTTATTTAACGGGATCCTATCCCACTAGAAAACTGGGTTTCCCGAGTACTCAACAGAGGGTTAGAGGCTCGCCGAAAAATAGTGGGAGGCCAGTATTAAATTTACAATTTAGTTTAATACTTGCTTATACGCGCTCTTTTATTTTATTTATCGTCGTTATAAATATATATTAGTTGGACTAATATCTTTTATTGCTTTCTTTGAACAGTTGGACTGTACTAAACACTACTCCACTTATAGTTGGTTATATAGTTAGACTTTAGTAACCATTACATTTTGAGTGTACCCGAAATCATTAATTGGATAGTTGGACTATTGCAATCGAGATGGCTGAAAAGATTAGCGTTAGAGACATCATCATGAGTGACAATATCTTTAACGGCTCCAATTTTCCCGACTGGGAATTGAATCTCAGGATAGTCCTGGGATCTGAGAAGTTACTCTATGTTATAGATCTAACCTTAGATCTCAGAAGTACGAATTGCAAAAGAAGCTCTTTCGCTCGCGTATGTCAGAGGGTACATCTGTCGAGCACTATGTGTCACAGATGATTGCTAACATCGAACAGCTAGGTCAGCTGGGCATAACTTTTGACGCCGAGACTTTTATAGATTTGATCTTACAGTCTCTGCCCGACTGTTGGGGCTGGTTCATCATGAATTATAATATGATGAACCGAGAAAAGACTCTTGGAGAGTTAATGGCGATGTTGAAAGAGGGAGAGCCAGAGCTTCTGAAGGGCAAGAAGCGCAATGCGCATCTTACTTCGACATCATCTTACTTCGACATCCCAGAAGGCCAAGGCTTGGCCGAAGGCTTCTGGGGGTGTGAAGAAGAAAAAGAAAAATGGCAAGGCTAAATCGTCACAGTCTACTAGGAAGAAAAATGATATATCCCAAGATGTCTGCCTACACTATGGCAAACTGGGTCACTGGAAGCATGACTGCCATGAGTACAAGGCGCACATGGAGGAAGAGAAGGCGGGCAAGGCTCCGGCTTCAGGAATGTTTGTTATTGAAATAAACATGTCCACTATTGGTTTTAAAAATTAGATTTTTGATTCTGGATGTGATACTCACATATGTACTGATGTGCAGGATCTGCAGATTAGCAGGAGACTGGCTTCAGGTGAGATCGACCTGCGAGTCAGAAACGAGACGAGAGTCGTTGTTTTGGCCGTTGGCACCTATGTTTTGAATCTGCCCCCGGGGCATGTAATTACATTAGGTGACTGTTATTTTGTACCTAGTTTGACTAGAAACATCATCTCTGTATCTAGTTTAACCCGATGTGGGTATACCTTTGTATTCAGAAACACTGGGAGTTTTTTTATATAAAGATGACATTTTGATATATACAGCATATGTTAATAATGGTCTTTATATTTTGAATATAAAGGAATCTCAAACATATAACATGACAAACAAAAGGCTCAAACTGAGTAAATCAGATGAGACTTATCTGTGGCATTTTCGTTTGGGACACATTAACAATACTCGTATATCCATTATTTCGAAGAATGGATACTTGGACGGATTTGATACTGATTCATATGACGTATGCGAATCCTGTTTATTAGGCAAAATGCCTAAAACACCTTTTAGTGGTAAGGGTGTACGTGCCACCGAGCTGTTAGCCATCGTTCATAGTGACGTATGTGGGCCCATGTCTAGCCAGGCTAGACGTGGATATGAATACTTCGTAACCTTTACGGATGATGCATCACGTTATGGTTATGTGTATCTTATGAAACACAAGTCAGAAACTTTTGAGAAATTCAAAGAGTTTCGACATGAAGTAGAAAAATAGACCGGCAAAAGTATTAAAACATTGTGGTCGGACCGTGGTGGGAATACTTGAGCAATGAGTTTCTCGATTACTTGAAAGAATATAATATTCTTTCACAGTGGACTCTTCCCGGAACACCTTAATTGACGGTGTGTCCGAATGGAGAAACCGAACTTTGTTGGACATGGTAAGGTCAATGATGAGTCGTACTGAGCTACCAATTTCCTTCTGGGGATACACATTAAACAGTGCAATACTTATTTTGAATAAGGTTCTGTCAAAGTCTGTTGGACAGACTCCATATGAAATATGGATATGAAAGAAATCAGGTTTCTCATTCCTGAAGATTTGGGGATGCTGGGCCTACGTTAAATGTTTGGATGGTATCAGACTAGAACACAAATCGGATAAGTGCCTATTTGTAGGTTATCCTAGGGAAACCAAAGGATATTAATTCTACAACCCACAAGAGAACAATGTATTTGTTGCTCTTCATGCAGTTTTCCTCGAAAAGGAATTCATAGATGCAGTGATAAGTGGAAGGAAAATAAAACTCAATGAAATCATAGTGATACTATTCCTGTCACCGAACCCCTCTCGGAACACGAACAGTCCATCAGGGATGAGACTGCTCCATAATCTTCTAATACACAAGAACCGTTTAGGTCGGAGAGAGTCAGAAAACAACCTGAGAGGTATAGATTTCTGATCTCACCTCATGTAGATATTAATCTTATTGAGGATAGCGAACCGGCTATGTATGAGGAAGCGATACCAGGTATCGACTCCGCTTCATGGCAAGATGCCATGAATTTCGAAATGGATTCCATGTGTACCAACTAAGTTTGGACACTTGTTGATTTACTGGAAGGCATTGTGCCTATTGGTAGTAAATGGGTCTTCAAATGAAGATAGACATGGATGGCAACATACAAATGTACAAAGCTAGGCTTGTAGCGAAAGAGTATCGTCAATGACATGGTATCGATTAAGACGAGACTTTTTCACCTGTTGCCATGATTTAATCCTTTCGGATAATGCTTGCTATTACTGCATATTTCGATTATGAAATATGACAGATGGACGTCAAAACTGCTTTCCTTAACGGAAACCTTTTGGAGGATGTTTATATTCAACAGCCTGACGGTTTTTTCGTGCCAAAACATGCAAACAAGGTCTGCAAGTTAAATCGATACATTTATGGATTGAAGTAAGCATTGCGTTCTTGGAACCAATGTTTTGATGAGATCATAATGAAATATGGTTTCATTCAAAACGAAGATGATTCTTGTGTATATAAGAAGATTAGCGGGAGCACACTGACATTGATTGTCCTACATGTTGATGATGTATTGCTTCTTAGCAATGACATTCCCATACTACAATCGGTGAAAACTTGGCTTTCATTAAAATTCTCCATAAAAAAAACTTGGGAGAGGCAACCTTTATTCTTGGAATAAGGATCTACTGGAATAGATCTAAAAGTTCTTGGCACTCTCCCAGAACTCGTACATTAACAAACATGTACACGACCTGATGTCTCATATGCTTTGAGCATGTGTAGTCGCTATTAGGCCGATCCAGGTGATGGTCACTGCATTGATGTTAAGAACATCCTTAAGTATCTTAGACGAACTAAGGATGCTTTCTTAGTCTATGGGGAAGGAGAACTTGAGGTTACTGGGTTCACCATTGCAAGTTGCCAAACTGATAAAGACGACTGTAAGTCGCAATCAGGGTACATATTTTGTTTGAATAACGGAGCAGTGAGCCGGAAATCTTCCAAGCAAGATACTGTTGCTGATTCAATAACAAAAACAGAATATATTGCTGCGGCTGAAGCAGCAAAAGAAGCATTTTGGATCTATAAATTCCTAATTAGATTAGGAGTAGTTCTATTAGTAGCTGAGCTGGGCTACAGCACAGGCTAAGGAACCACAGTCTCATCCAAGTATGTACTTCGACGGTTTCATCTGATTCGTGAGATCATACATCGTGGCGATGTCAAGATCGAAAAGATCGCATCAGATGATAACCTTGCAGATCCGCTGACGAAAGCTATTTCTCACCAAAAGTTTGAGCGACCTGTACATAGTTCAGGTGTTGGACACTTGAGGGATTGGCTATAGGTCAAGTGGGATATTGTTGGACAATTATGACCCATAGCATCACTATTTGTAAAAGACATGGTGTTTTTGTACAAATTAACTATGTGCCAAAGGAAATTCCTATTTTATCATTTTGTAATTGGATTACTAGGATATATAAATGATACAAGTGCATATGATTAGTACCAGATTAATAAGATATGAGACAATATTAATCTAAGTTCAAATGTAACACATTTTCATATTTGCATACAACCTATTGGCATATAATCTATGTCCGAATTTGTATGCATAAAAGTAAATTGAAATACGGCAAGCATGCAAATTCATAAGCACATTATATTCATGGATACGGAAATGCAAGCAAACAATGATCATACAAGCATGCATAAAATTGAATCAGAATAATGGCAAACACATAATTTGACAAACACATTGCATTGATAACCATGGAAGCGCAAACATGCAATAATTATACAAGCATGCATATTAAAGAGAAACAATCAGGTTCGTAATACAAAGGGATAACCAATAGCGGGAATTATGCATAAAATATGATGAAGAGGACTCAGTTCAGTGCATGCGCGTTCGTGTAGCGTTCAAAAACACGTTCGAACGGTAAACAGAAGGTTCTCGTTCGTGTGGCGTTTGATAACGTGTTCGAACAGGACCAGACCTGATGAAACAAATGCATGCGAGTTCGAGTAGCGTTCGTAAACGCGTTCGAACGGTAAACAGAAGGTTCGCTTTCGAGTAGTGTTCGTAAACACGTTCGATTGGAAATGAGACCTGATGCATGATAAGACAAAATGCATGCGCGTTCGAGTTGCGTTTGTGAACACGTTCGAACGAACTGAGACAGAAAACATGCATTCGTGCGGCGTTCTGAAACACGTTCGAACGGGGTTACAGCAGTGACCCCCAAAATGCAGTAAACAACATGACACATACATGAACGGATGAATAGATGACACCTAATAAATAATAACAGGCTAAAAGGCGTGGCAAAGCATCGTGGTAAATGATTTTAACCCCTCAAAACATAGGACCTTTAATCCGACTTACTAAGCCCATGTACAATGCAACATGATGCGTGACTATGCAAGGAGATGACATACAAAGAAAAGCGAATAACGAAATGAAAGGCGCAGCAAAGTATCGTGGTAAAGGTTCTTTAACCCCTCGAAATGAAGGACCTTTAATCCAACTTACTAAGCCCATGCGCATCACATCTTAATGCATATAAAAATAAAGACAACAATATCAGGCTTCGTATACCCGATTGAACATATCTCACATTCAAACGAATATACATCATCCGGCGCGGCAAATTATCGTGGTAAAGGATTTTAACCTCTCAAATAGAGGACCTTTAATCGCACTTACTAAGCCCATGTGCTTTATCTCATTATTACATAAACAAATAACATGCAGAAATCAAGTAGCGAATAATAAATAAATCAAAACAACATAAAACGAAATATGCGCCGTTTACTCAAGTGGTACGTGGAGTTGTATCCCGAGTACAGATCATATTACCATCCATTCGGAATCAGCTATGAAATTTATGTCCGGGTTTCCATCCTATATACCACGAGAGGCGACACATTTTCCACTTTATTCAAGGGCCACAACATACATCATTTTACAATTCATGCATTTTCTATCTATTCAAGGGCCACAACATGCTTCACTCCACAATAATCATGCAAATGAAACTCAATAAATAATAAAAATACAACTAAAAAAATGGATGTGAAAGAATACCCTCAGGTCTAACCTTTTTCGTCGACTCTCGGACTCGCGTTTCACGGTGATCGGAAGGGGGAAAGCTCCGTAACTTTTCTGGTTCACTGGTTTGCGTTTTTCCTCGCTGTTTCGCTGCTCACGCTACTGTTTTTTGCTCCGTTTCGCTGCTGCTTCACTGCTGTATTTCTGCTGTATGTTGGTAACTGTTTTTGGTGTTTTAAGTTACTATTTTAGGTGTTTTTTTAAAGGCTTTAAGTGCAGTTTTTAGTTATTATTTTAGGGATTAAAAGTGCAGTTTTTAGTCACTGGTTGAGGTGATTTAGGGGCTGTTTTTTAAGGTATTTTCGGCGATATGGGTCTGCTGTATAGGGGCTGTTTTTCGGTGATGTTTCAGGTTGTAATGTTTTCAGTAATTGAGGGGTTTATGGGGTTGTGATTTTCGGCTAAGGGTGTAGGAGGAGAAGATAAATATTTGCTTGCTGTATGCGTGAATCAAGAGGCCTTTTTCTTCTATGTTGTATGCGTGTGAGTGAGAGTGAGGGGAGAGTTGTGTCAATGAGCTTGGTTGTTTCTTGTGTGTATGAACTAGGAGAGGTGAGGGTTGAGAAGTGGTTTCTTTTATAGGCAAAGGGCTAGGGTTACTCCTTGCTTGACAAGGAAAGGGATTTGGCATTTAAGGGGGATTTGATTTAGTGTCAAACAAGGAAATCTTAAGATTGAAGGGGGACACAATGAGTTCAATTTAGGAAGTCAATATATTTAATTTGTGTTTTTTAGGCATGATATTTGTTAAGTTAGGAATACAATATTTTTAATTAGGAATAATATATTCTTGATTGATTTTAATTAGGCATGATTTTATTTAATATTTTATTTAATTTGGTATATGACTTAATTAATTATTTTATTTAATTTCAATGTGTTAAATATGCATTTTATTAATTTGGATGTGTTTTATGGGCTTTGGTTAAACAGACGGATGTAACGTGCTAACACCCCAAGCTTGTCCAGGGCCAATGTCTTGCCCATGGCCGCGTGTGTTGTGGTGCTAGTGTGCACTATTGTAATTTTCCTATTTTATTTTATTTTCTATTTAAGGGGGGGTGACAACTCAAGCATGAGGTGTGTTTCCTTGTGCCACTTTTGTAATGTCTTTAAAAGCTCTTTAGGGGGAGGTGACCCGGGCACCTTAGAAGGGCCTTGGCCACCAGCATACTAAGGGCTTCAGCTGTGTACTCCCTCGCCCTTAGTTGGCTTGTTTAATGAAAGATGCTCCTTTTGATGTTTCACTGTTTTGCCCCAATGTGATGCTTGAATGCTATGCTGTAAAGCTTGAGTGTGTGCTAACAACGTGCATTGACCTTCCATTTCTTAATAATGTTCACAACTTGTTGATGGCTAACCTTGAGCTTGTCCTTGCAGGCTCAATTCTAGGCTGACTTGTTAGACATTGTGTTAACAAGTGCCGCACGGACCTAACTTGGTGATCCCAAAAGTTTGGCCCGTGACAGTTGGTATCAGAGCGGGTTCAAGATTGGAACCATAAATGGCTACGAGAATACCTATAATAGAACGGTTGGATGTTGTCGAGAAAAAGCTGGTTGACATTGATGGCTATGTTACAGCACTGACAAAGAAAACTCCCGATGTCGAGAACTTCAGACAAACCATTAATGTACTTGAAGCCCTGACAAACCGAGTAAATGCCTTAGAGGCCCAGGCTAATGGTGCTAGCACCAGTGCTCGTCAAGAGCAGGAACATACTAATGGTTGGGTGGATGCGGTCAATTCGCTCAAAGAACAATTGGCCGAATTGAGCGTGAGGGTGAATCTCACCGCCCTTGCTCTCTCGAACCTACCAACAGCTACTGCAAGTAGGGAGCCGAGAAGGTCCAATGTTCCGGAGCCTAGAGCTTATGAAGGTGTTAGAGATGCTCAAGCACTCGAGAACTTCCTCTTTGATATGGAACAATACTTCCGAGCTTCACGGATCGTAGATGAAGAGGACAAGGTCTCGATTGCGTTGATGTACTTGTCTGGAGATGCCAAGTCCTGGTGGAGGGCGAAATACCTAGAGATTCAGGATGGACGATGCTCCATCCGAGATTGGAGAGATCTAAAACGTGAGTTAAAAGCACAATTCCTTCCAGGAAATGTAGCTTACATGGCTCGAAGACAGTTGCGAGAACTGAAACATACAGGTACAGTCCGGGAATATGTGAGGAAGTTCTCAGGACTGATGCTAGATATTCGGGACATGTCTGAGCAGGACAAATTGTTCTATTTTCTTGAGGGGTTGAAACCTTGGGCCAGAACTGAGCTGCAGAGGCAGCGGGTGAAGGACTACTCTTCCGCACAAGCTGCTGCGGAACAATTGATAAATTACTCGCTTGATGGGACCCCGACAAAGAGATCCCTGCCTGCACCCGCCACTAATGACAGTGGGAGCAAACGAGCCAGGAATTGGAGCAACGACAAGAGTGGGGGAGCGGACAGGAGAGCAGAGTATGGCTCCTCAAACCCAAAAGGGCCTACGTCTCAAAATGGTCCTTCAAATGGGAAAAGACCTTTATCTTGCTGGATATGCGATATGCCGCATCGAGCTTTGGAGTGCCCTAAGAAGTCTAGAATGACAGCCCTTTTGGCGCAAGAAGAAGAAGAAGGACGCCGACGAGAAACCGAGGAAAGCCCAAGAAAGGAAGAAGCTGGCCGAATGGTGGCACTGAGAATGCTGAATGCTTTGAACAAACAACCAGAGACTCCGAAAGCCTTGAAGAAAGGCCTCATGTTTGTCGATGCCTTGGTGAATGGGGTCCCAGCAAAGAGCGTTATGGTGGACACGGGGGCCACCCATAACTTTATTTCTACGACGGAAGCTAGACGTCTGGGGCTCAAGTTGGAGCGAGACGCAGGCCGCATGAAGGCGGTCAATTCTCAAGCGCTACCCACGAGTGGGTTAGCGAGACAAGTAAAAGTGAAGATTGGTACGTGGGAAGGCCAGACAGACCTCGTAGTGGTTCAGATGGATGACTTTGATGTTGTTCTGGGAATGGAATTCCTTCTCGAAAAGGGAGCCATTCCCATCCCAGCTGCAGGGAGTTTATTGATTATGGGGGAAAAACCTGCCATGGTGCTAGCAAAGGTGAAACCACCCACTGAGGCAAAGCTCTTATCTGCATTACAATTCAAGAAAGGGATCAAGCGACGAGAACCTACATTCATTGCCATCCCTACTCCAATCGAAGAGGTAAGAGATGGGGTCCTCACTCCGGAGATCAACAGTGTGTTAGAAGAGTTTGCAGAAGTGATGCCTGATCAACTTCCGAAGACCCTTCCTCCGAGGAGGTCTATTGATCACCAGATAGAATTAGTTCCTTCAGCCAAACCCCCTGCAAGAGCACCTTACCGAATGGCCCCACCAGAATTGGCAGAACTTCGCAAACAATTGGATGAACTATTAGAAGCGGGTTTCATCAGACCTTCAAAAGCTCCATTTGGAGCTCCTGTGTTATTCCAGAAGAAACAAGATGGAAGTTTGAGATTGTGTATAGACTACAGAGCTCTGAACAAGCTGACGGTGCGAAACACCTATCCTATCCCACTCATAGCAGATTTGTTTGATCAGTTAAACGGGGCCAAATACTTTACGAAGCTAGATTTGCGCTCGGGGTATTACCAAGTAAGGATAGCTGAAGGGGATGTACCGAAGACGACTTGTGTTACTCGCTATGGAGCCTTTGAGTTCCTAGTGATGCCTTTCGGGTTGACTAATGCCCCTGCCACATTTTGCACGTTAATGAATGAAGTTTTCCATGAATATCTTGACAAATTCGTAGTGGTCTACCTTGATGATATCGTGGTCTACAGCACCAACCTGGAGGAGCACAAGAAACATCTAGCCATGGTATTCCAAAAGTTAAAGGAGAACAAGCTCTACGTGAAGAGAGAGAAATGCTCTTTTGCTCAAGAACGCATTAAGTTCCTTGGGCACATTATTGAACAAGGGCGTATCCGAATGGACATGGGGAAAGTAGGGCGATTCGTGAGTGGAATACCCCAAGCAATGTTAAAGAATTGCGGTCGTTCCTTGGACTCACCAACTATTATAGAAGATTTGTAAAGGAATATTCGAAGAAGGCAGCACCTTTGACTGAGCTACTAAAGAAAGAAGTGACTTGGGAATGGTCCGACGCCTGTAAAGAAGCCTTCGAGAACCTCAAAACAGCTATGGTGGAAGATCCAGTACTCGCACTCCCTGATATTGGCAAACCATTTGAAGTTCAGACGGATGTTTGAACTAACAGCAAAACCAGAAATACTGACGTCGTTCGAACGCCTCTTCGAACGCTACACGAACGTCCACAATCTGCCTACCGTTCGAACAAAGTAATGAACGCAGCACGAACCAAATTAGTGAACTTGTGAAATGAATCTGATGACATGCCTATTCTGAATTTCCCCTTTCGACGTCCGTTTCCCGCGACTTCCGTGACTTAAACGGTAGTGTCTCCAAATGAGACTCATCATAGGGACTCACATGCAAAAATACAGTGCCTACAGTCGCCCTCACTTTGATGGGACTTGTGCAGTGTGTGACTTTGAACAATCATATCAAAGTTATGCAA
The DNA here is from genome assembly GCA_019454045.1 of Zanthoxylum bungeanum. Taxonomy (NCBI): domain Eukaryota; kingdom Viridiplantae; phylum Streptophyta; class Magnoliopsida; order Sapindales; family Rutaceae; genus Zanthoxylum; species Zanthoxylum bungeanum. Next base: position 33,525 of record SKCR01042444.1, read on the forward strand.
TGCATTTTCACTTACCTGGCTCGCCAGCTGCCTCGAACTGAGTTGGTGCTGCAGTGGACCTCGATCCTGGGACGCATCCCAGTAGCTGCAACCAATAACGGGGGCCTCGACCCTAGGACGCATCCCAATACCACTGACAAAATATGGACCTCGACCTGGGACACATCCTAAAACTAACGATGCAAGGGGCCAACGACCCTGGGACGCATCCCGATAACTGCACCTGACAACGGGGGCCTCGACCTTGGGACGCATCCCGATAACGTTGCCAATATAGGTCATGACCCTGGGACGTATCCCTGAAACTGCTGGTGATATGGGTTACAACCCTGGGACGCATCCTCAAAACTGCTGATGACTTGGGTTACAACCCTGAGACGCATCCCCGAAGTTGCTGATATGGGTTACAACCCTGGGACGCATCCCTAAAACTGCTGATGGCGTTGGTTACAACCCTGGGACATATCCCTGAAACTGCTTATGTGGGTCTCGCCCCCAGGGACTCATCCCAAAATCTGAAACTGCGCTGACGTTGCTTTTGATTGGCTCATCTCTGCCGCTTCCTCTTTTCTTCTTCGAACCTGCGAACACAAAACAAAACAACCACGAAGAGAATGCAAGGTATGTTACGTGTATGCATGCATGCATGTGTTTCTTATCCCGTTAGGTTAGGTCTTATGTCAATCTTCCTGATGACTGCTCAGTCTTCTCTCCCTTAGGTAAAGTACTGCTTCAATCTGTCTACGTTGATCGGCTCGGTGAACTCATTTCCTAGCAAGTCTGACAGTCTCACTGCTCCATTTTCCATTACTTTTTGCACTATGTAAGGTCCTTCCCAGTTAGGTCTGAACTTTCCTCTCGGATCTGTCGTCGACGGCCTCGATTGCTTAAGTACCAAATCACCCTTTCTGATCTTGGTGGGATGTACTTTCTTATTGAATGCTCGGGCCAATCTCTTCTGATACAACTGCATGTGATACGAAGCCTTCGTTCTCTTCTCATCCAGCAGTGCTAACTGATCAAACCTCTGTGTGGCCCATTCTTGTTCCGGTAACTCTACCTCTGCTAATACCCTCATAGACTGTATTTCCACTTCCACTGGCAATACTGCTTCCATTCCGTAGACTAGAGAGTAAGGTGTGGCCCCTATTGCTATTCTCACTGATGTTCTGTACCCCCACAAAGCATACGGTAGTTTTTCGGCCCAATCTCTATAGTTTTCTGTCATCTTGGCTAAAATCTTCTTTATAGTCTTGTTGGCTGCCTCAACTGCCCCATTTGCCTGCGGCCTATACGGTGATGACTTGTGATGGCCTATCTCATATTTCTGTAGCATTGCATTTGTTTCCCCCTGGAATTGAACTTCGTTATCTGTAACCACATGGTGTGGCACACCATATCGACAAATGAGATTCCGAGCTATAAACTTTGCCATCTGTTTCGCTGTAACATTGCGAAATGACTCGGCTTCCACCAACTTTGAGAAATAATCTACTGCCACTACTATGAAGCGATGCCCATTCGATGTATTCGGTCGAATCTCTCCAATCATATCAATTCCCCATGCTGAGAAAGGCCACGGCTCTGACAACCCGTGCAACTCTGTGTATGGAAAATGATTCAAATTACCGTGTGCTTGACAATCATGACAGTGCTTTACCATCTTCGCGCAGTCTGTCTCCATGGTTGACCAGTAAAAAACTTGTCTCACTATCTTGCGGGACAGATTCAACCCGTTCATGTGTGGACCACATACCCCGGCGTGTACTTCTTCCATTACCTGCTGAGCCTCTTCTTTTCTCAAACATTTCAACTGAATACCATTTGCTTGCCTCTTGTACAGTTCCTCTTTCAAAATCACATATTGGGAAGCTAACCTCTGAATGGCTATTCTGTCTTTTCTACCTGCTCCCTCTGGGAGTTCCCCATGTTCCAGATACCTCTGAATGTCATGATACCAAGGTTTACCGTCATCAACCTCTATTTCCAGAATTCTCTCTATCTCATAAACAGGTCTTCTTGCTATCGTCAGTATCAACGGTCTCATCACTAACTTTTCTGGATTTTCCCAAGTCGCTGCAAGTGTAGCCAATGCATCTACCATCTGATTCTCTTATATTGGCAAGTGTTGAAACTTACAATCGGGGATGACCTGCGCCAACTTTCTGAGGTAAAAAAGGTAAGGTTTCAACCGTTCTTCTTTCAATTCCCATTCTCCTCGCATCTGCATGACTACCAACATAGAATCTTCGTAGACTTCCACACTTTCGGCCTTCAAGGCTATCAATGCAGTCAAACCAAAAGCACATGCTTCATATTCGGCCATGTTGTTTGTTACTCTGAATGTCAACCTTTTGGCCAAAGGCAAGGTCTCTCCTTCGGGGGTCACTATCACAATCCCAATTCCGGCTCCCTTGTAATTCACTGCTCCGTTGAAATACATTTTCCATCTCTGAACTGTTATTGCTTGGATCTTTTCATCTGGAAATTCAAACTTATACTGATCCCCTTCAACATGTTGCAATGCCAGAAACTCTGCTACTGCTCGCCCTTTGACCACTTTGGTGGTGATATACTCAATGTCAAGCAATACTAACCATCTGCCCAATTTCCCCACTAGCGAAGGCACTGAATGCAGATATTTCAGAGGATTTTCCTTTGCCACTACCTGGATCTTGTAAGACTGAAAATAATGCCGCAATTTTCTGGAAGCCCATACCACTGCTAGACAGATCTTCTATACTTCTTGATAACGAGCCTCATACGAGATCATCTTCTTGCTCAGATAATAAACTGCGTGTTCTACCCCTGTCTCATCTGCATGTACCATCATTGCCCCCTAGTCCTTCTGATTCTATGGCAAAATACAATATCAAAGGTCTACCTGGTCTCCGAGGTTTCAATACAGGCGGCTTTACCAAGTATTCTCTGATCTTGTCGAAGGCTGCTTGACACTGTTCATTCCATCTCACTGGCTGATCTTTTCTCAACAGTTTGAAGATAGGCTCACATACTGACGTCAACTTGGCGATGAACTGACTGATGTACTAAATCTTCCATAGGAATGCTCTGACTTCCTTCTCAGTCTTCGGTGCTGGCATTTCTGTGATTGCTTTGATCTTTTCAGAGTTTACCTCTATTCCTCCCATTCCCACTGTATGTCCCAGCAATTTTCCTGATGTCACCCCAAACACACATTTCTTGGGATTTAGCTGCAGGTTGTATTTGTCAACTCTCTGAAGGAACCTTTCCAGTGCTTCAATATGCCCAACTCTCGTCTCTGATTTCACCATCATGTCATCCACATACACTTCAATCTCTTTGTGCATCAAGTCATGGAATAGTGTAGTAGCCATCCTCTGATACGTAGCTACCGCGTTCTTGAGCCCAAATGACATCACCTTGTAACAATAAGCACCCCACTCGGTAACAAAGGCAGTCTTGTGTTTGTCTTCCTCAGCCATAAGAACCTAATTGTAACCTGAAAACCCGTCTCCAAATGAATACATAGCAGATAAAACCGCACTATCAACCAGTACGTCTATGTACGGTAGAGGAAAATCATCTTTCGGGCAAGCCTTGTTGAGATCTCTGTAGTCCACACACATTCTGACCTTCCCGTCTTTCTTCGGCACCGGCACAATATTAGCCAACCACTCAGGATACTTTACTACTTCCAAGAATCCCACATCTATCTGTTTCTTAACTTCCTCTCTGACTTTCTCAGCCCATTCTGGTCTCATCCGTCGGAGTTTCTGTTTCACCGGCCTCATATTCGGATAAGTTGGTATTGTGTGCTGGGCAATGTTTATGCCTACCCCAGGCATGTCCTCATAGGACCAAGCAAACACTTTGGCATATCTGACCAATACTTCTTAGCTCGGATGGCAATAATCTCTCCCTCATACGGGAACTTAATCATCTGATGCAAAGTGGAAAGCACGCCCCAATGTTTGTGAAACCAAGGCCTTCCCAACAATAAAGCGAAAGTAGCCGGAATGTCAAACATCGTGAACTCAACTTCGTCTTCAATTGGGCCCACTTTGACCACTGCCAAAAAAGTACCCTCAACTCCTCGTTTGTTGTCATCATAAGCTTTGATGGTCATACTGGAGGGGTCCAAATCTGTTGCTTTCATACCCAGCTTTGCCAAAATCTTCAACGGGCACACATTGATGGACGAGCCGTCATCCACCATCACACATGATGTTCTCTTGCCTTTTACCTCGGCCCTGATGAACAAAGGTCTATTATGGTTTCTCCCTTCAGCCGGGAGTTCTTCCTCAGAAAAAGTGATTGCCTGCAAAATTTCCTTTTGTACTGATCCCACAAACATCGCCGGATTAGCATCCTCCGGCACCACTATTTTGCTCAAGGCTTCAACCATAGCCTGCCTGTGCTCATGTGATGAACACAACAATTCCCAGATGCTGCTTGTGCCCGAGTCTTTTTCAATTGGCGCAGCACTGTATCTCCCTCAGAATTATCCCCATTTTCTGCTACTTCTCTTCCTTCAGTCAACACTTCTTTACCCTTATCAGTCATATCATTGTAGAAACGCCCGCTGCGTGTCATACCCCTCACTTCTTCTTCATCACTACTAGAGAAGTCTGCCCAGAAACTCTTCCCATGTTCGGTTTCATCTTCGCTGTTACTATCCCAAATCCCAAGGCAAACGGCTTGGAGGTCAAAGGATTTGAGGACAAGGTTCTCGGGTAGGCCAGAGTTTATCATATAGGTTGGTGGCGGGACAGAGTGGTAATTTGGTAAAGGGTTCTGGTGTGTGTTGGGGCGTTCTGTTTCAGGGTCGGGTATCTTTTCGGAGTCTATAAGGTCTTGGATTTCATGGCCGAGTCGGGCACAGTTGTCGGTATCGTGGCCTTTCTGTTGGTGGAATTGGCAATATTGGTTTAGGTTGAGATGTGGTGGTGGAGGGTTTGGGAGTGGTTTGGTTTCTAAGGGTTTCAGAAGTCCTTGTCTCTTCAATTTCTCCAATACCTTGGACAAGGGTCTACCCAAGTTGGAGAATCTCCGGTTTCGGATAGCGGCAATCTCAGCAGAAACGGGCTTTGTTCCCGATGTCCCCCCAATGAGCTTCCGGTTCAGACCATAGAATTTTCTATTCTCGGCCTCTTCTTCCTCAATATCCATGACAGTTTCCCTCAACTGTCGAAAATTAGTAATCATGGAGGTCATCCTCCTTAGCTTCCCATAGATGGAGAGCTTGGTGCCCTTGATAATCATTTTTATCTGGTCCTTCTCTGAGGGCCTGGTCTGCATCTTTAAGAGCTGGCTTCTCCAGCGGTCCACATACTCCTTGAAACTCTCTTCCGGTTTCTGCCTGGTGTTCTCCAGATCACAGAGTGACAGATCTATCTCACAGTCAGTGACATACTGTTTCAGGAATGCATCAGCCAATTCCCTCCAATCTTCCCTTACTTTCTTCTCAAGGCTGTGATACCATACCACCGGTGCCCCCTCGAGTGACATTCCAAACATCTTCTACACCTGTCGCTTTGTCAAACCCACAGAACTCATAACTGATACATACTGACGGAGATGAACCCTTGGATCCCCATTCCCGTTGAACTTAGCCATATCCGGCATCTTGAACTGAGCAGGCAACTGTTCTCCGAAGGTCATTGCCTCATAATCTAACAACTCTTCATGTTTACCCTTCATTTTGTGGGTAACTGTTTCAACCTGATCCCGAAGCTTCTGAAATTCTGCCTGAGACCCAATCACTCTGTCTGTTGCATACTCTGCTAGGTCGTCATCAAAAGCGGGGATATCATCCCCCAACCCATTCGGAGGCTCCTCGCGCCTCACATTCTCAGAATTTCCCCCAGCACGGGGTATAGCCATACCAGCCACATCAGTAGTCAATGCTTGTAACTGTTCAGTAATTTTGGCGAGACTGTTTTCCAACTGATCTATCCAGGATACCTCGTTATCGGATGTACTCATATCTGTTACCGGTCTTTTAGTGAGCCTTCCCTCTTTCCTAACCCAACATGAATCTATGATGTCTTTTATAGACATAGAGGGTGTTAACAGGATATGTATGCATGAGATGAATGAGATGCATGCGATACAAGGGATATATCAACTTATTAAAATTTTCACACAAATCATCATTTTAGAAGCTTTTGGGCTAACTGTCATAGGAGTGAACTCGTCCCAGTTTAAATGGCCCAACAAGTTCACATCTCTTGGCAAGAAGTCCAACCGTATCCAAATGATAACGTTCCTAAACATAAACATATAATGGCCCATTGGCGTTTTGGAAGCTTTTGGCCCGATCACCATAAGATACGTTCTTGTCCCAGTTTAAATGGCCCAACAAGCCCATATCCCATTATAAAAGGTCCGAATGGATCCAAATGACAATGTTCCCAAACGCAAGCATACACAAATAATTTCTACAGAGTGGCCCATCAACATTTCAGAAGCTTTTGGCCCAATCATCATAGGATACGAACTCGTCCCAGTTTAAATGGCCCAACAAGTTCGCATTTCTGACAAGAAGTCCACCTGCATCCAAATGAGGATGGTCCACAAGCACAAGGAAATAGTTGCTATAGGCCATACAATCCTGGTCTACGTGTGGGTTTGTGGGAGTGTAGTCAAAGACTCTCGCTGGCGAAGGATTGCCCAAAACTAGGTCTCCCCACTCAAGGGTTCGAGCGACCAAGTGAGCGCACCTTTTTTATACCTTAAGGTACGTGCCAATGAGTTATGGTGTGTGACTGACTGTCAAATGGACTTCCCATTGTAGATTCCCCAGAGGCAGGGTGGAGCGAGGCTCTCTTAAGTACCCTAGCCTCTTAGGCTCTTATCGCTTGGTGACAGGAATAAACAACGAGTCCTCCAAATTAGTCCATCACAATAGGCTATAAGTAAATGATTATCTAGGTGCCTTCACAGCTTTTCCTTATAGAAAGGTAGTGAATGAAGGAAGACACCAAATCATTACCCGGCCTTAAAAGTGCCTTTTATTAAACCCCTTTTATCCCACAGTAGACACGGTTAATTAAAGCACAAATCATAATATTACAAGACATTATTTCGGGGCCGATTCTCTATCCCCAGTGGAGTCGCCAGACTGTGGGACATAGAAACTGGGCGACGCATGCTGTTCTAGGCTCGCGGCCTAGTTGGGAGTACGGAGTAGCCCGCGGGGGACTAAACCGGAGAATAATGGAGTCGCCACCCGGTGTGAACCGGGACAAAGATTTAAGGCCGCACTCACCCCTCGCAAGGGAAGACCTCAAACCATTGGGTCGGAATGGTCCCTTACTTATGTCACTTGTAATAAATGATTTGTGCAATAATTCAACTAAGCCTAAGCAACATATTTCCAAGGATAATTTTACTCCTAAGTTCGCATGCATACATCAAAAGTTCATCTAAGTTCACATGTAACACATTTTCATATTTGCATACAACCTATTGGCATATAATCTATGTCCGAATTTGCATGCATAAAAGTAAATTGAAATACGGCAAGCATGCAAATTAATAAGCACATTATATTCATGGATACGGAAACGCAAGCAAACAACGATCATACAAGCATGCCAAAAATTGAATCAGAATAATGGCAAACGCATAATTTCACAAACACATTGCATTGATAACCATGGAAGCGCAAACATGCAATAATTATACAAGTATGCATATTAAAGAGAAGCAATCAGGTTCGTAATACAAAGGGATAACCAATAGGGGGAATTATGCATAAAATATGATGAAGAGAACTCAGTTCAGTGTATGCGCGTTCGTGTAGCGTTCGAAAACACATTCGAACGGTAAACAGAAGGTTCTCGTTCGTGTGGCGTTTGATAACGCGTTCGAACGGGACCAGACCTGATGAAACAAATGCTTGCGCGTTCGAGTAGCGTTCGTAAATGTGTTCGAACGGTAAACAGAAGGTTCGCGTTCGAGTAGCGTTCGTAAACGCGTTGGAACGGAAATGAAATAGAATGCTCACGTTCGTATGGCGTTCGAAAACGTGTTCGAGCGGAAATGAGACCTGATGCATGATAAGACAAAATACATGCGCGTTCGAGTTGTGTTTGTGAACGCGTTCGAACGAACTGAGACAGAAAACATGCGTTCGTGCGGCGTTCTGAAACGCGTTCGAACGGGGTTACAGCAGTGACCCACAAAATGCAGTAAACAACATGACACATACATGAACGGATGAATAGATGACACCTAATAAATAATAACGGGCTAAAAGGCGCGGCAAAGCATCGTGGTAAAGGATTTTAACCCCTCGAAACAGAGGACCTTTAATCCGACTTACTAAGCCCATGCGCAATGCAACATGATGCGTGATTATGCAAGGAGATGACATAAAAAAAAGCGAATAACGAAATGAAAGGCGCGGCGAAGTATCGTGGTAAAGGTTCTTTAACCCCTCGAAATGGAGGACCTTTAATCCAACTTACTAAGCCCATGCGCATCACATCTTAATGCATATAAAAATAAAGACAACAATATCGGGCTTCGTATACCCGATTGAACATATCTCACATTCAAACGAATGTACATCATCCGACGCGGTAAAGCATCGTGGTAAAGGATTTTAACCTCTCAAATAGAGGACCTTTAATCGCACTTACTAAGCCCATGCGCTTTATCTCATTATTACATAAACAAATAACATGCAGAAATCAAGTAGCGAATAATAAACAAATCATAACAACATAAAACGAAATATGCGCCGTTTACTCAAGTGGTACGTGGAGTTGTATCCCGAGTACAGATCATACTACCGTCCATTCGGAATCGGCTATGAAATTTATGTCCGGGTTTCCATACTATATACCACGAGAGGCGACACATTTTCTACTTTATTCAATGGCCACAACATACATCATTTTACAATTCATGCATTTTCTATCTATTCACGGGCCACAACATGCTTCACTCCACAATAATCATGCAAACGAAACTCAATAAATAATAAAAATACAACTAAAAAACGGATGTGAAAGAATACCCTCAGGTCTAACCTTTTTCGTCGACTCTCGGACTCGCGTTTCACGGTGATCGGAAGGGGGAAAGCTCCGTAACTTTTCTGGTTCACTGGTTTGCGTTTTTCCTCGCTGTTTCGCTGCTCACGCTACTGTTTTTTGCTCCGTTTCGCTGCTTTTTCACTGCTGTATTTCTGCTGTATGTTGGTCACTGTTTTTGGTGTTTTAGGCTACTGTTTTGGGTGTTTTTTTAAAGGCTTTAAGTGCAGTTTTTTAGTTATTATTTTAGGGATTAAAAGTGCAGTTTTTAGTCACTGGTTTAGGTGATTTATGGGCTATTTTTTAAGGTATTTTCAGTGATATGGGGCTGCTGTATAGGGGCTGTTTTTCGGTGATGTTTCAGGTTGTAATGTTTTCGGCAATGGAGGGGTTTATGGGGCTGTGATTTTCGGCTAAAAGTGTAGAAGGAGGAGAAATATTTGCTTACTGTATGCGTGAATCAAGAGGCCTTTTTCTTCTATGTTGTATGCGTGTGAGTGAGAGTGAGGGGAGAGTTGTGTCAATGAGCTTGGTTGTTTCTTGTGTGTATGAACTAGGAGAGGTGAGGGTTGAGAAGTGGTTTCTTTTATAGGTAAAGGGCTAGGGTTACTCCTTTCTTGACAATGAAATGGATTTGGCATTTAAGGGGGATTTGATTTAGTGTCAAACAAGGAAATCTTAAGATTGAGGGGGGACAAAATTAGTTCAATTTAGGAAGTCAATATATTTAATTTGTGTTGTTTAGGCATGATATTTGTTAAGTTAGGAATACGATATTTTTAATTAGGAATAATATATTCTTGATTGATTTTAATTAGGCATGATTTTATTTAATGTTTTATTTAATTTGGTATATGACTTAATTAATTATTTTATTTAATTTCACCATGTGTTAAATATGCATTTTATTAATTTGGATGTGTTTTATGGGCTTTGGTGGGCTAATTGGGATTGGGTGTGAGGCTAGCAGCAAAACCAGAAATACCGACGCCGTTCGAACGCCTCTTCGAACGCTACATGAACGCCCGCAATCTGCCTGACGTTCGAACGAAGTAACGAACGCAGCACGAACGAAAACAGTGAACTTGTGAAATGAATCTGATGACATGCCTATTCTGAATTTCCCCTTCCGACGTCCGTTTCCCGCGACTTCCGTGACTTAAAAGGTATTATCTCCAAATGAGACTCATCAAAGGGACTCACATGCAAAAATACAGTGCCTACACTGAGAATCGTAGTATATTGGGTGTGATGTCACGTTGGAAGTATCACTTCAGTCATATGGAGATGATGATCACGCAGGATACATAACTAGTACTCTTAAATGCTGCAACTATCGGGATAGTATGACTAGGTCATGATTATCCGATTACAGAGACTAGTTACTGATGATCCGATATATGCTTCGTACGGGGCAGACACAATTCCAGCCCTAGGCCTAACATGTGACATCAGATACTGGATCGTATTCCGCAATACATTATATACTACGCCTTATACAGATTATATATTCTTCGTTGAATATTTCTGGAGAATTGGGTAGGCACGGTGCTTTGCTAGAAGCCAACCATGTCTTGTAAATCGGTGAGAACGTGGTACGGGGTACGCACGTGTCGGATTGTCCGACAACCGTATTTACTGCCAACATATCCAGGGATCTCTTGGGTCACTTCCCAAAGATTCACTGATGACATTTGACTCGAACAGAATTAATCTGAGATTAATTATGGGAGAGAAAATTAATCTGAGATTAATTACGGTAAGAGTTTATCTGGGATTAAATTCATCTAGAAGAGAGAACGCGATTTATTTGGAATTAATCAGTAAAATAAATTTAATAGTTAAATTGGATTTTTCTATTTTATTTATTTATTTATTTGGGCTAAAATAATATATCGGATATATTAATTGAAATTGGATTTCAATGCGGAATTAAAATTGGATTTTAATTCAAGCAAATAAATTAATTTAGAATTAATTCGTAAACGACTTTCGTAATATTTTTGCTAGGCATTATTATTTAATTAAATTGGATTTAATTACGTCGCAACATAAAATTCATTTAATCAGATTAAACGAACCCGGGCCCAAAGTGTGTTGTGTAAGCTAACTTAAATTTGGAATTTAATTGGGTGGGACCCACAACTTACATCAACTTTTTGACAAGTGATGGAAGTGGTTGGCTTGTATTTAATTCTTCTTTTTCCAACACAACCACAAACTTTTTGAAAGTTAAGTCAACACACTTTTGGAAAGTGGACTATTCACTCTCTCCCTAATTTCCTCTTATGGACGAATTTCTCTCTTTGGAAGAGGCAAATTTTTGTTTCATTTTTTGCTCAAGCTAGCACTTAAATGAGTCATTTTAAGGCGATAGGGAAACTCACCCAAGTGTTGGAAACACTCAACAAAGCTTGGAGCTTCTACATCCAATGAGATTTTTGGAAAATTCTCATCATATCAATGTAAGTTATTCCGCAAACTTTCTTGATACATTCATACACAAATCATTGTTTAGAGACCTTGGGCATGTGTAGGACACTAACATGTTTGTAGTGAGTCCCATAACCAAGTGCTCCCTTTTCTGACGAAGATATAAATGGTATCTTCATTTCTCTGTCAGATGCTCCTTCAAGTAGTAGGTGTAAAGTAGATTTTTAATCCCCATAGTTGATCCTCAACTCGTACGTCATGTATTCGACCAACATCAATATTATACAAGTATTGGCCATCGACTACGAGGGAAAGTTTTAATGGTTCAATACCTCATAAGCTAGCCTTGGCACTAAGAATCTCATCCCATCTTCTAACGACCTCTCATAGAAACTAATTCACTTATGTATCCCTGCATGATCATCATCTCTATTTCACTGAAGTGATACTTCCATCTTGATGACCAGTGAGTAATCACACGCGTATAACGCAAGCGCATGTATCGTTCAAGTAGTATAAAAATATCGATCCCACGAGGACTTAATTCCTACTGTTGTTATTAATAATTGATATTATTTATTTACAAGTATCTAATTAATGGAGAAGATAATGATTGTTTTTTGTTGGTTGAATGTGGATTTGCTTAAATAAAATAAACAAAAGAAAATACTAAGAAAAATAAATAAAAGACACAAAGATCTAGGGTTGTGATTCCACACAATATTATCCTAAAGATGAATTGATTCTTTTATATATGTGTAATAAGTCAGTTTGCTAACCTGGAACACGAAGATATGCAAAAGCCTCTGTCGATGGTGAGACGCAAATACCCAAATAAGCCAATTAATCAAATGTCTATGTTAACCAAGTTATCTGAATTCATTAAGTTCAAGTTCCAAAAATGGCTACCCCCGCCCGACAGGTATATGTCTATCCAGTAAGGAAATCTATTAAAGGGTTATCTATCCTCAAGGAAGATCGTGGGCTATTGAATCTAAGGCTGAAACCTAAAATCCCTTCGTCAAGTTCATTTTAAGTTTACCAAATCAATCTTATTAATGGCCAATTAACAAGAAGCATTAAGCTTAAGACTCAATAAACAAACTAAAGAATTACCCATAAAAAGAAAATCAATTATTAAGTGTGTGGATATTGTGTTTCATCTATTCCCTATAATAAAAAAAAATGTTGGGGGTTGGGGGATACACATCTACTATTTCTAATTTAGAAATCTCTCTTACTATAATATAGAATTTATCAGTGATATTACCAACCAGCCATATAGGCGGTATCCTCATTAAGTCAGATTTTAATTAAGTCCGACCAACCATAAAGGCGGTATCATTATTTGTCCATAAACCAGCCATATAGGCGGTAATCATCTGTCACATAAACACCGACCATATAGGCGGTGTCACATTATGTCAAATAAATAAAACCAACCATTAAGGCGGTATAACCTTTTATGTTAAATTATAATTTCCATATTATAATTAAGGGAGATTAATCTAAACTAAAATAATAAAAGCTTCACCCTTCCCCCAGCGGAAATCTAACTAGTAAACATAAAAGAAAAGAAAAGAAAAGAAAAGAAAAGAAACTACTATTACTGAAAATAAAAATGCATAAATTAAATACTGAAAATAAATACAAACAAGATGCAATCCTTAAATTCCTTACAAAAACCTAAGGAAAGCATGAGAATTACAAATGAAATGGCTTGGTATTTATAGGAAAATCTAAAGGCTTCCATCAATTTCTCCACCAATTGCTCCACCAAACACTCCACAAAATATGGCACCAAACATGGCACAAAACACTGGTGGAAGTTTGACAAATTTTTATATTTTTGAAAATGACTTTAGTAATTAAATATAACACAATTCCGGATTGTTCATCAATTTCGGTCCTGAAACCGTCCGAATTAAAGTTATGCCCAAATTACGACAGTTACGCAAAACTGGAATTTCCGAAACTGTACTTCGTGACGCGTATAGTAAATTTCCATTTTTGCCATTTTTTGCTCCAGATTTCATCGTTTTAGCCCCGATTTGATTCCATTAATTCCCAATATTATTTTTATCTGCAAAATAAATAAAAACACATCAAAACGTTCATAAAACTCGAGCAAAAAATAGGGATATAATTACCACTCATCACACCCCCAAACCTAACATTTTTCTTGTCCTCGAGCAAAAAATAAAATAAAATAACATAAACATATTTAAAATAAAATTAAGCTAAGCCATTTTCGTAGGGATCATAGTTGCATTTAGCATATGCAACAAGCCTTTAAACCCCTATGTGTCCCTAGTGGACGAGTTGTAGTCTCGTGAGGGTTTACAGCAACGATACCCACAAACTTTTCATAAAAGTAAAAACATAGTAAAACTAATGCACAGAAAAGCAAAAAGACAAGCGAAAAGAGAATAAAGAAGTCAGTGACTAAACATGTGAAACTTCTACTTCAAGTTAGTAGTTGTTTTCTTTCTAAATTACTGAATAAGTAAATTCTCCGATTATTTTTACCATTCTTCATATACACAACCAACAAAATATTAATCAACTCATTTTGTCCACAATAGTCACAAGTGCAGTTGAGAAGAGAGTAATATTTTTGTCCTAAAATTTTATCAGAATTCACACCTTTTGTAGCAATGGAATAATTTTTTTTCTGATTTTTTTCTTTGATTTTTTTTTACTCCATAGCCATTTATAGATGCTTCCTCCAATTAAACTAGAGCACTGAATATTACAAACTTTTCAATTATAGCTCGTGTCCGTATGTTGATAATACCTGCCAACTGAGCATATGAAAATTCATTTTAGTCAGTTTTATGGAGAATTCACAAATTAAATAATTCAAAAGGAAATAAACAAAAATTAACTTGTTTCAAAAATAAGTTTGAGATACGTATCAAGAGTGGAAACTCCTTACACTGCTATCTCTCGCCAATTTCACCAGATTAATCAAGTTAATAACAAAAACAATTTTTTTTAAAAAAAAAATTTTGTAAATTTTTCAAATTTTTTTTTGTTTTTTTCGAAAAATTTGAGACTAAAAATAAAAAAATAAAAAAAATACAAACTAACTATTTCCCTCTCCCAAACCTAAATGAGACATTGTCCCCAATGTCATAAACAGTAGAAGAAGAGTTTAGAAAATCGTACCTGGTTAGCTGAAATGCTACATCTAGAAAGAAAATTACATGTTAAGATCCAGATTTATCCGACGCTTCTTACCACGATCATCTTCGAACCATTTTATCTTTGAAAGTATAGGGTCAATCTGTGGTTCATAGGCTAAGATTTGGTCAAGTAAATCTTGGGCAGTTCTGGCAGTGAAGAGGAGTTCTTTCAGAGGTTTTGTCATGAACCCATTTCTCCGGGCATTATCAAGAAACACACAAAGAAAATCATAAAATCCATCAACGTTAAACAACCCAATTGGTTTCTTGTGTATGTTCAAGTTCGCTCAAGATAGCACTATAAAAATTTCCTCCAATGTGCCAAAGCAATAAAAGCATCAACACAGTTAATCATTTCCACCAGTCGCTCGAACATTCCCAGTACGATCAGTTCCTCTCCGTTTGATGGTCCAATCAGATTCGCCTCCGCCAAAGATTTTGGGATTATTCCCAATACTGGACTGCCTCCTTCCTGTACAGCTTTTGAAACAATCCCTATTAATCCAAGATTGCCACCGCCATATACTAAGTGCATATTCTTTTCGGCTAAGACTCGACTCAATTCCTGTGCTGCCTCTACATATTGTGGTTTAGTACCAACACTAGTACCGCAAAAGACACAAATATTTTCAACTCGTCTTCTTGAGGTGGCTTTTATTTTATTTTTTTTTATGTATTTCTTTCTCAAATCTGGATGCCTTCAAAAGTGCAATGTCGGGCTGAATTTATAGTACCTGAAAAAGGGTGAGTAATAATAGCACTAGTATCTTCCAAAAGACAATTGTTATCTAAACAATAAAATAAATCGTGAAAGGTAAAAAAGTCTGGATC
This sequence comes from Zanthoxylum bungeanum, assembly GCA_019454045.1. Lineage (NCBI taxonomy): Eukaryota > Viridiplantae > Streptophyta > Magnoliopsida > Sapindales > Rutaceae > Zanthoxylum > Zanthoxylum bungeanum. The sequence continues at coordinate 49,000 of SKCR01042444.1, forward strand.
CTGTCGGAGAAAATAAAGATAATTACAACAGAAAAATAAATCAAATCAATTATTAAGGTAACGAAATTGTGTACTCAATACACCACTCGCTTGGTATAAATTCATTAGGATGCGTCTCAAGAATTCATTCTTTACTCAGCCATCACTAATGAATTAGCTCTCTTCTTTGTGATTGCCAAACACCCTTCCTTTTTAAATGCTCTGTTTGTGTTTTTCCCTGAAAAACTAACACAGAAAATTAAAAACTCTACAACATGTATGCACAAAATATGAAAATAAAAATTACAACAAATTGCATGGGTTACCTCCCTGCTAGCGCTAAATTTTTCATCTTCAGCCAGACGTGACTGAAATCCATCTGTCAAGGAGGTTTCGGTGTGGTTTTGGATGTCCGATTAAACACATTCTCATGTGCGTTGCTTTTGAAGGGTCTCTTCCAACGGTAAGATGGAAAAAAGAATTTTGTCCCATTTAGTGCTTGTGCCACCTTTTTGATCTTTGTCGCTCCAGTGATTCCTGAAAAGAAAGAAAGAAAATCAGGAGGTCTCGTATGGTGCTTGACTTTGAATGGAAGTTCCATTTTGTCAAGCTTCTGGGCGATATCTCTGATATGTACTCCCCAAAACAGTGATGTTTCTCGTGAAATCATTAGATCTTCAATATGGTCAATAATTTGCTCCTCCATTTGTACATCTTCCTCCACATTTTCTTCACAGATGTATTTTAGGATTTCCGCATTCAGCTTATCATCTGTCATCTGTGAAATGCATGCTTCATAAGTGTCAACCTGAAGATGTAAATAGATGTCTGATTTTAGGTCTTCATCCTCTGATATGACTGAAATGATTGGTTCAGGTAGATCTTCTTCAAACATTTGTGCAATGGAAGCTCCAAGATCTTCATTTTCAGAATACAGAGTTTCATCCTCGAATTCTTGTTGGCACAAACAGCTCTACTTCTTCATCCTCGTCAGAGTCCAAATAATAAAAATCAAATCGAGACATTGCTGGCTCGGGTTCCTGAACTGATACCTCAGATTCCTGATTCTGCTTAGCCTTCTCCTCTGCTAAAGTGTCATCGTGAAATGCTTAGTACTCGAAGGCTTCATCAGTGTCATCTGAAAATGCTCATTGAGGTATGTAGCTCTGGTTTTCTGTTAATTGTCTGATCTGATCTGTCATTCTTTGTATGGATTCTGCTCGAATCTGAAATTGTGCATCAATTTGAGCTTCCCGTTCCTTGAACCAATCTTTGAGCATGTGAATCATCTGATCTTCCTCTGATGGTTCTGGTTTTTGATGAAGATCGTAAGTGGATGGTAGATAAGATTAAAAATGTGATGGTTCTTTGTATCTTGAATGATTCTGATAATTATGCCACCCTGAAAGGTATATACTTTGATTGCTCGGGTGGTTACGATCACATACCACACATCTCCTCATTGAGTTATGTTGAGCAAATGTAGTATTGCTTGACATCCAATGATAATTGTTGGGCTGGACAACAGGCCTCAGAAAACCGGACTGCTGCTCCCTGAATTGGGGTGTATCTTCTTCTAGTAAAGCTCGTAATCTTGCAATCTCCCAATGAAAATCCATGTCAACCACCTGAAATCAAAAGAAATAAATAAAAATTACAGATAAAAATAAAGAAAATTAGATACAAGTAAATTAGATAGCTTCAAAATTAATAACTCAAGAAAAATAAGTCCCCGATAACGACGCCAAAAATTTGACCGGTGAGTAATCACACGCGTATAACGCAAGCGCACGTATCATTCAAGTAGTATAAAAATATCGATCCAACGAGGACTTAATTCCTATTGTTGTTATTAATTATTGATACTATTTATTTACAAGTATCTAATTAATGGAGAAGAGAATGCTTGCTTTTGGTTGGTTGAATGTGGATTTGCTTAAATAAAATAAACAAAAGAAAATACTAAGAAAAATAAATAAAAGACACAAAGATCTAGGGTTGTGATTCCACACAATATTATCCTAAAGATGAATTGATTCTTTTATATATGTGTAATAAGTCAGTTTGCTAACTTGGAATACGAAGATATGCAAAAGCCTCTGTCGATGGTCAGACGCAAATACCCAAATAACCCAATTAATCATATGTCTATGTTAACCAAGTTACCTGAATTCATTAAGTTTAAGTTCCAAAAGTGGCTACCCCCGCCCGATAGGTATATGTCTATCATGTAAAGAAATATATTAAAGGGTTATCTATCCTCAAGGAAGATCGTGGGCTATTGAATCCAAGGCTGAAACCTAAAATCCCTTCGTCAAGTTCATTTTAAGTTTACCAAATCAATCTTATTAATGGCCAATTAACAAGAAGCATTAAACTTAAGACTCAATAAACAAACTAAAGAATTACCCATAAAAAGAAAATCAATTATTAAGTGTGTGGATATTGTGTTTCATCTCTTCCCTAGAATAAAAATAAAATGTTGAGGGTTGGGGGATCACCTTTACTATTTCTAATTTAGAAATGTCCCTTACTATAATATAGAATTTATCAGTGATACTACCAACCAGCCATATAGGCGGTATCCTCATTAAGTCAGATTTTAATTAAGTCATACTGACCATAAAGACGGTATCATTATTTGTCCATAAACTAGCCATATAGGCGGTAATCATCTGTCACATAAAGACCGGCCATATAGGCGGTGTCACATTATATCAAATAATAAAACCAGCCATTAAGGCGGTATAACCTTTATGTTAAATTATAATTTCTATATTATAATTAAGGGAGATTAATCTAAACTAAAATAATAAAAGCTTCACCATTCCCCCAGCGGAAATCTAACTAGTAAACATAAAAGAAAAAAAAAGAAAAAAGAAAATATTATTACTGAAAATAAAAATGCATAAATTAAATACTGAAAATAAATAAAAACAAGATACAATCCTTAAATTCCTTACAAAAACCTAAGGAAAGTATGAGAATTACAAATGAAATGGCTTGGTATTTATAGGAAAATCTAAAGGCTTCCAACAATTTCTCCACCAATTGCTCCACCAATTGCTCCACCAAATACTCCACCAAACACTCCACAAAATATGGCACCAAACAAGGCACCAAACATGGCACAAAACACTCGACCAAACATGTTTGCATGTTTGGTGGAAGTTTGACAAATTTTTATATTTTTGAAAATGACTTTAGTTATTAAACATAACACAATTCCGGATTGTTCATCAATTTCGGTCATGAAACCTTCAGAATTAGAAATTATTTTGTTCTTGAAAGTTGTAGATCTTTGCGTCTTCTTGAATCTGAAACTTTAATCACATCAATCCAATATCGGAGTAAAAAGTTATGCTTAAAATACGACAGTTACGTAAAATTGGAATTTCTGAAACTGTACTTCGTGACGCGTATAGTAAATTTCCGTTTTCGCCATTTTTTACTCCGGATTTCATCGTTTTAGCCCCGATTTGATTCCATTAAGTCTCAATATTATTTTTATCTGCAAAATAAACAAAAAAACATCAAAACGTTCATAAAACTCGAGAAACTATACAAAATATTAGGTTAAATGAGTGGGAAATAGTGATATAATTACCACTCATCACTTGACATCACACCCAATACACTACGATTCTCAGTAGACCCAGAAGAGGCGTACACAGAACCTGTTAAAGCTCCAGACGACCAAAACCAAAGTATACTGATTGTCGCAAGTATTAGCGATGGAAGTCTCAGGTTAAGACCACATACACCTACCCTGATTCGGTTTCCCATAGACACATAGTCATACTACCAATGGAATTCTGCGGGGTATATCCAGAGTAAAGCTGTTCCCGGTCCAACGGCTAACAGAACCTCATATCACACTTGCATAAGTATCCAATACTTAAATATTGAGAACTATGCCGTTAAGCTTCCATAACGCGCACAAGTGTAATACTAGCATATTCCGCATTATCGATGTCCAGTCTCGATAATACTACGACTAGGGATATTTAATGATTAAATCTTTCGTGGATTAATACTGTCTCATATCTTATTAATTCGGTTCTAATCATATGGACTTTCATCGGGTCCAATCAAGTGCAAATTCTCCTAGACCTTCATCTGGTCCGGTCAACAGGATATTTCCCTTGACCTTCGTCAAGTCAGATTAGTTATCTCCTAGGCCTTCACCTGGTTCAATTGACTGAAGATTCTCCTGGACCTTCATCTGGTCCAGTTGATGGGACATTCCCCATGACTTTTGTCGGGTCACATTGATTATCTCTTGGACCTTCATCTGATCCATTCGACTGAAGATTATCCTGAACCTTCATCTGGTTCAGTCGACTGATGATTCTCCTAAGCCTTCATCTAGTCCAGTCGGAAGAGCGTCCTACATGACCTTCGTTGGGTCAAACTGAATCCTGGACACCATCTAGCCCGATAGACATTGAAGAATCCTGGACTCTCATATGGTCATGTCGACATAACATGACCTTCATCTAGGCTCAAATGACAGATACATTCTGAACGACTTGGAAACTCACATACGATATACTCTTCGTTTACTCTCCAAGCCAATGACTTATTGACTTACAGTATGAGATAAATTATACGAGCTAAATTTCAACTAAGGACCCAAATGTCATTGTGTCACAGATGACACTTAGGTCGACATGAAGAACTCGCATAAGATCATGTCTCATAGCCTTCATTTGGCCCTAGTGGCATCATGGGCTGCCAATACGTCCCAATCATTATAGGTTCTAGTTGTTAGAGCCCCCACTCAATATAGACATTCCAAATGACCTCAATTCTACTGGGTTAAATATGCACCAATGTAAGGCTATCAACAGTCAGATTGTCAACAGCCCTAAGTCTACATACAAGACTTGTTTATGGGCTCATGATCACATACGTCCCCAATGAGGAATAGTGTACATGACATAAAATGTTTCCAACAGACCCTAATCATGTTGCATGATGTCCAAAACGACAATACATGAGTAATATCCCACTAGACATTAACTGACAGTTTGCAGGCAACCAAATTCCTACTTAACAAAGAAACTAAATATTTTGGATCAAGACAGATTACCTACAAACACGGTAGTCCAAATACAATTAGGATTACTCGTAATCCCAATGTATCTAGGCACTTTTAATTTAATCCCCACTTAAAACTATCATTTCTTAAATATGGTTGGAATACAACATTTTAAATGAATCATAAACCGACTAAAAAGACTACTTCACAACCTATAAAATGAGAGGGGATCCAATGGATTGAGGCATTCAAACTGTGGTTCTCACACTCGAGTTCTCAAATTATAAACTACTTCATAAACACCAGCTTATCACTCTTACGGTAATTTACGGAAATCAAGGTAATTACTTGTCTTGTTCTTCCATTTCTTTCTGCTCATCACTGTCACTGATTTGAGTGTCAGAGTACCTACAACATCCACCACATTGATGGATAGTTACTCTACGTTCACTTTACTTTTGTTTTATAAGCCCGCTGGTGCCCCCATCATATAAATTCTCGATTATAGACTGAATGCAGTGTCTACACTTATTACAATAAAAAATATATATTATAATCTCATATTAAAATAAAAAATATTTATGACATCTAATCTTTACAATTAATTTTTTTTAGTAACTTATAAAATAAAAATAAAAAACCTAATACAGTATTAAAAAATAATCTCCTACTAAAATAAGAGACATAAATTGCAGTCGTCAATAAAAACTCCTAATTTTTTTAGTTTTTTGGTATATTGTTATTTTTTATTTTACTTTAAATTATTTCTATAAGTTTTTCATGATTGTTTATTTATTTATTGTGCTTCATGATGCATACTCTTAATTATTAGTTTTTGCACAGTGACGGTCAAGATTTTAAGTTATATAAAACAATTTAAGCTTAAATTGAATAAATTATATTAAATTTCATTGAAGTTCTTCCGAAAGAAAATTAAATATTTTTAAAGTTATTTAAAATTAGGAATATGTTTTCAAATGAGAGAAAAATTCTAATGTGAATAGAAACACTATTTGAGAATTGATAGATAAATAAATGAAACAATTGGTTTACTTACACATAATATTTATGGCTCATTTATTTGTCTAACAATTCTCAAATAAATAAATATTAAGTGTAAGTAAATCAATTGTCTCATTTAAACTATAAAACCAGCTAGATTCAAATCATTTACAAGATTAATAGCTAAAATCTTATTAAGATTTTTGTTATGATGTGAAATTATAATCAAAGATGTGCTCAACCCGCATAAAATGCGGGCCGTATACTAATTTTAATTAAAAAAAACTAAATATTTCTTCAATTACAAAGCACATAATCATAAAAATTATATATTATTAATATATAAATCACAAACGTACAAATGAATACTATTATTGCTATGTTCCAAAAGAAAGGTAAAAAAAAGCATAAAATATTGATGATTTCAAACTAATCTTATTTTCACACTCATATTTCATTCGTCGAGACTCCTAACAATAATCTTTAAAATTATGTGTAACTTAATATTTATACCTATAATTTTTATCAACAAACCTCTTTTAAATTTGGACTTGCACAACATAAAAATCAGTCCCGAAATCATTGTATCGCACATACAATATAGCCATGACCACTTTCACTAAAACCGACTTATTTTTCTATTCCGGAACCCCACCCCCCACATAATCACAAATATAAGTATATTTTAATAATAAAATGATTTATGATAATGCGTCAATCATATTTTAGTGAGTTCAGTCACATATTGGTGACTTAGTCTTTAGTGAATTGATAAATATTATGATTGAGATATTGACTGAGGATTAAAACTTGTAATTGAGAATCTGACTGAGAATACTTTTTTTTCATATGATTAAAATTTGCTATTGTGATGGTGGCCAAGGAAAAAAATTGTGACTAGTGATTGGGGATTAATTATTGTGATTTGAGAATGTGAAAATTTGACTGACTATGTTAAGATAAATTGAAATTTACAAATCACAAAATTATTATTAAGCGTATTTTTAATCTATTTTTTTCGATGAAACATAGTAACATGGATATTTATTTGAGAACTTATGATTTGTATGTAATATCTTCCATAGTTGCTTTATATTTTAAGATATATTTAATTTTAAATTACAATTATAAGAATTATGCATATAGAAAAAGCAAAATAAAATAACGAGAAAGAAATTTATATAAATTAACTTGAGTGATGTGATTTAAAATTATTGGCTAAGGAAATTGATCAATATGGAAATTGATTTCCAACTCCCATACGATTCTTTTTTTTTTCTTTCTTTCTCTAGATGGACTTGATGGAATATGCAAAATGTGTTTGGATTATTTAATTGTGTAACACTAGTGATTGGATTTTTAAATAATTCTCTCTCGAATGCGATAAAAGTGGATTAGAGAAAAAGTGTCGATTGCTTTCAATTTGCTGATTCTGGCATATTAGAAGTCCAATTGAATTATGGGCTGAGTTGATTGTTGTTTTTCAATCTGGGCCTATACAAAAATAGAATTTTATTGGGGTTCTCCTCCTATCTTTGTATGTTTGTGACTTTTTTCTTAATTAGGATTTCTAGATGTTTTTTTTTCTAATTATTTTTTGACAATTGTCGATTCTTCCAACCCCCCTTCTAGAAACTCATTGTCTTATATATATATATATATATATATGTTTTTGAGGTGGAGGTGTCCATTGATAGACTGGTGAGTTGTTTGCATATTGTACACCTCTCTTAGCACATGTTGCAACATTAGGTGTCAGGACACATGTCGTTATACATGTTAATTAACCTTGCATGCTAGGTTAAGTGGATTATTATTAAAGTTTACTAATTTCAGGTAGAGATATAAGTGACATCATACTTTCTATGATATTATGGAATACTCTGGTTTATTCGGAACTTTCCGGAGTTCTCCAGGACGTTGTTGTCGAGGCCTGACTATTTCCGGTGTACTCCGATGTAGACTATCTCTGGAACTAATTCGAACCTAATAGCGTCTGCATCTTTGGAGTTCTTTTTACGCTAGAGTGTATTGATCTGAGAATGATTTCACTTTGGAACAACATCACTTCGGGATGATATCACTTCAGAATAATGCTACTCCGGAATCACGATACTCCGAGGTAGTTTTAGTCCGGGGTAACATCATTCCATAGTGGCACTACTTCAGAGTATTATCACTTCGGAGTAGTCAGACTTCGCAAGTGATTCCTAACTCATTCGGTCTGCTAGTACAATTATATCATGACAAGTGTCATCTTTCTAGTGGACCTTTGTCTGTGCACAATAGTTCCACCAAAGAAGCATATTGAGAAAGACTCTTTTATGTGTTGATACGTATCCCTGATAACAGTGTTAAATCTGAGCACCTACACCTCTTAAGACAATCCTTGTCCCTAAAATTTTACATAATTCTTACCCAATCGATTGTCTATCAACAGAATTTTATTATATTTAACAAAATTCTACACCCTATATTCAAAATCCACACCCTAGATTTAACAGAATTTTGTTACACGCTTGTTGGTGTTTTATTAAAATTTGTGAATAAGTGGTGGATTTTATTGTTGTTGATTGTATAGATTTTGATTTTATGTGATAATTTAGTATATTGACAATTTTAATTTAAGATTGGTTTCAGGGGTAAATATTTGATGCAAATTGCGCATCAATTTTCCATTTTTTTTAAGTGAGACAAGGAAAGTTAATCACTTAAGAGCTTGAGAGAGAGACCCAGTATGAGTGACAAAATAAAATAAAACGATACTATTTAGTATTTACTCCTAATTAATTTGTATTTTTAATAAAATAATTCTAGAAATAAACTATGTTAATTAAAAAATCAGAACTAATAAGATAAATTGAAAGAGTCAAATAGAAGTAACACAATTTTTCCTCCACCATTCTCGATTATTCAGTCCGGTGGAAGTATTTTACGTTGGGAAAATAAAGCGCAATTATCTTATTATCATAACGATATTTTAATCTTTACAGTTTTAGAAATATGAATTTTTATCTTTATTATTTTAAAAAATACAAGTTTTAGTTCATGCTGTTAAATACTTTTTGTTAATTCGGTCATTTTTCATTTAAATTTAAAATAAACATTCATTATTTTTAGATAATTTTTGGGTACTCACTAATGGAATGAAAAATGATTCAAAATTAACGAAAAATATTTAATGATAAAAATTAAAATTAAAATTTTTAAAATTATAAGGACGAAAATATGATTATGAAGCTATATGATTTTCCTTTCAGATTTACGCTTGCATCAAATCGGCCCAAAAATATAAATCCCAAAAGATAGGTAATATTCAGACCTCTTTTCAAAAAAAAAAAAAAACCCCCATAAATGCTAAAACTCAATAACATTACACTTAAAAAAGTCTTTCTTTATGAGCTCATTTTCTCTGAAAAGGGCTTGAATGAAAGTAGAATGGGGTTCGTAGGGACTCTTCATTACCTATCTTTTGGGGCTATTTCATTTCGCTTATAATACAGGGAACCAATTTTGCTTGGGTAGTATTTTTGCTAGTAGAGTTTAGAGTAAAGCAAGAGATTAGAGTGTTGTTCGGGGAAACAGCAGAGGTATCCAAGAAATCTCAATTCGTAGTATAACCAGGTTTTGAAGATGGAAACAAAAGAGTTGATCCGGAAATGTAGTTCTATCTCTTTGAAAGAAGAGGAAGAAGATAGAGTTATTTTTGTGGGGGATTTGAAGACCAAGGGTCAGCGAATGCTAGCAGATTCGTTGGTGGGTAATACTTTTCTGTTTAAGTTTGCTTCAGAGGCAGATAAGCAGAGAGTGCTTGCAGGGGGGCCTTGGCAATTTGATAGAGCATTGATTGTCCTAGAGGAGCCTTTGGGCATATGAGATATACTTAAACAGCCTTTCACCCACGCTTCTTTCTGGGTTCAGATCCACAACATTCCCATTATGTGTATGAGTAAAGAAACAGTCGAAAAGATAGGGGAGAAGATTGGTAAGGTAGAAGAAGTGCACACAGATATGGCTGGTGAGTGCTTGGGCAAATTTGCTAGAGTTAGAGTATCAGTAATTGTGTCGAAGCCCTTTAAGAAAATGATTATTTTGGAGGAGGAGCAGGAGGATGGGGAAGATATCATACTGCCAATCTTGTACGAACGGTTACCGGACCTCTGCTTCTTCTGTGGATGCATGGGTCACCAGTACCGAGAGTGTCCAATGTTTAAAACACAACCTAAAGAGGGATTCGCTTATGGAGTTTGGATGAGAGCTGCTACTCAAACTGAAAGAACAAAGCAGAATCGAGAAATGGATAGATGGAATAGGGATCAGGGTAAGAAAGATAAGACAACAGAAGAACCCCGGAAATAATGGAAACCATCAGCTGCAGCGAATTTCAGATTACTTGCCGATGCAAATTGGTACTGATTCGTCTCCCAGAGGAGATACGACAAAAAAAGATCCGTCAACAAGTTGCAATGTAACAGAGGTTGATGACGAGTCAGTAGCCAAAGGGGGCATAGGCCTGTGCCAGCAGGGTCTAGGAAGAGACAACCAGAGAGACGTAGTTGGTGGGAAAAAGGAGGCAAACAGGCTGGACGTTGTGGCGGGAAAGGAAAAAGAGAAGGAAATTGGAAAAAGAGTAATTTGAGCTTACTGGGCCCTGCAAGCCCAAGAAAGATTGGTATGGGAAGTCTTAGCCAAGCCCAAGAAAAGACTGAGGGAGGGGAAGCTGAAGATGGGCCAATCAACAAACTTTTCAAACCTATCCAAATGAAGAAACAGTGGAAACGTCAAGCCAGGAAACTAATTGCAAGCGAAAACACAACAATGGAGGGTAAAGAGCTCAAGAGACGAGGTAATACGGAAGGGAATGTCAGTCCGAGAAGGAAAAAGGTTAAAATGGCTAGCCCTACAAAGTCGACTTCAGTTCTTGTGATGGTCAGCTCCCCAAGAGCGGCTAGCAAACTGTGTTCGGGTACGCCAGGAAGAGAAGACATGGAGATCTCAACATCCTGCATGGATAATTTATCGGTGGAGGCTGGATTCCAGCCCCGCCGATAACAATGAAAATCATCAGCTGGAACGTTCGGGGACTGGGGAATGACCGAACGTTTCGAGCACTTCAGAAAATTCTCCAACTGTATAGGCCTCAACTTTTATTTCTCTGCGAAACAAAATTGAGGTCTAAACATATGTCATCGGTGAGTAGAAAACTTGGTTTTGAGAATAGTTTCGCGGTTAATAGAAGTGGCAAGGGTGGAGGTTTGGCAATGCTATGGATCTCAGAGATAGAGGTCGATATTGATGAAGATAGTGCTTGGAGTGTCAATTCGAATTGTACATTTTATTATTTATTAATAAAATAACTATATTTTCATTTTATACATTCTTAATGATATTGTCACTATGCGTATTAGATTGATGTATAGATATGCTAAGAATGACATCAATCTTAGAATAGTTTTGACACTAGGTGTAAACTATTATTTAAGTAAATATTCATAGTCGTTGGTCTTGGAATACTGTCGAATTCCTATAACCTAAAAGACTAGCACATGTCGTATATTGGAATTGGAGTTCCAATGATTTAACCCGATGTACCATGAGTTTTGGAAACTCATATAGACATGTAAGTATTCGTTGAAGCGAATACTGAATGACTTATAGGTGATTCCTAATAATTGGAAGTACACACCATCGTCAATAGGAATCTCATCGAGTCCAGTAGCATACGTAATCCTTTGACTATAGGATAACAATGATTTTGTGTGAGATCCTTCACAATTTAATGCTATGTATGTCAAAAACCTTTCATGATCTAGCCTCTAGATGTTCGTTGGGTGTGGACCGATGCACTCAGTAATCAAGTGCGAAGCAAGATAGGATCTGTCGACATGTATGTGTACCATAAGGGGTTAGATATCCATGTGAGTAAAGTCACGATTTTTAAATCTTTGGCCAAAGTCGATCACCTAGGGTGGATCGCATCATTTATGAAGAATCGTGGACATGTCGACATGAGATGTGCGCATCGGAAACTTGACGTTATAATCTATGTTTCCTAAGCACAACTCGGATAGCCTACGACAGAGGGATTGTTAAACATATGTGATGACCTCGACTTGTATAGTTCAGAAAGATCGTTCGTGTTCTTCGAGAATTCAGAGGTGGTCGAATTGCGTACATATTAGATAGGCTTATATGACAAACGTGTCTCAACTTAGAGAGTCCCAATATGAAGTGTACTCGTTGAGCATTTGGGTAGCCGATTTATTTTGATAAAAAAAATATTCGATATTATAATTATCAACTAAGATAATCAAGTGTTATTGGATAACATTGATTACTTACTTTGACCTAATTGGATTAATTCAATAATTACACAAGGGCTTAATTGTAAAATCATAATTATCTATACCATTTGAGGATATTATGGTAATTGTAAGTATGTAATAATATGTGGTTTTGACTTGATTTAATTGGATTAAATCAAAGTGGAAAATATTTAACTAAGACATTTCCTAATCCTTGGCTTGATTTAATTGGACTAAATCAAAGTGAGAGACAATGGAGATTAATCACACCTAATTATACATATTTCGGAAAATTGGATTAAAACCACTTAAAAGTTGATTACAACTTTTATTAATTAAAAATTACTTAAGTTTTGCTATAAATAGCAAGCTTAAGGAAGGTTTTAATTAACAAGTATAAGTACAAGCAAATTCTTAAAGAAATTAGCCTAAGTTAGAGAAGTGTTTAGAGAAGCTTGTGAGATCTCTACAACATTTCATCCAGGAAAAATCAAGATTGGATCTTGAAGTGAAGCTTGCTAGCATTGGAAATTGAGATTGGATTTTGAAGTCAAGCTTGCACACCTTGGAGGTTCTCCAACCATTTCAACAAAGAAGAAGTAGATTCTATATTGCATCAAGCTTGCTAGGTAAGTTTGAACTTCTCTTAAGTTATGAATTATGTATTAGATGTATGATCACATAGCTTAATGTTGAAATAAAGCTAATAAATTGTGTTAGGATGCTTTGGAAGTATAAACACAATATGTTTGTAATTGAGTCAAAATATTATGTTAGACATAAACATAAAATTAGTGTTTGGAACTTTAGATTAAAGCTTAGAGCTATGGCTACCATTCGAGAATCACTTGACCACCTTTGGGTGACATAGAATTGTTCACGAGTCATTTCTTATTGGGATTCTAATTTGGTTTGTGTATTGGATTCAAAATTTACGCAAGTGCGTATTTAGAATAAATTTATGTTTTTGTAAAAATATTTGATATTTTGAAAAACTTGATTTTTATTCTATAACATGTGTTGATGTTAGTTTTGAAATTAAAAATTAATTTTGTGTGTTTTTGAAGTGTTTAGGGAAGACAAGAAGTAATTAGGGTAAAATACTATAATTCCTTCAACTCACTAGAAAGTAAGCTGAATGAAAGAAATGAAATGAAAAAAAAAACCATATCCATGTGCGCATACAGTGCGTGCGCGCACTGTAGCGCGCATGGTACGCGCTACGCGTGATGATTTTGTTTTGCTTCGTTCTGGAGTTTCTGGACTTCGATTCAGCCCCGGTTTTTTCCTATACACTCGTAATGAAATATAGTATTTTATTAAATTATTTAAAATTATACCCATACTTGATATCCACGGGTTAGACCCATTTTCGCTGCGTGAGGCACCGATCCGACCCTAGGGGTTCCACCACTGTCCCAACAGAATGGTATCAGCAGCAAGGCTTAACCACACAACATATGTTTTTGAATCTATGCCATAGTAATTTTAATTTAATTATGCATAAGACATATTGAATATGTATTGCATGTTTTAAATTAAAACTTTGACCTAATTAAGTTAATGACTTGATTGTCATAAATCTACCGTGAATAGGTGATTACTTTATTTAAGTAATATTATTAGTAATGTTGGAGCATTATTGGATGATCCGTCTTGTTAATACGGAGATGAATGAGTTCTTGCTACTTATATCCAATATCATCATTAGTGTGAGGGTATAAGTTCTCGGAACTTAGGTCGCTCCGGTAAAATATTAGATGTATAACGTGATGAGTTAACGTAGTCACCCAATATCATCATTAGTATGAAGGTGTACATATGAAGCTCATTAGTGCAAATTGACAAGTATACACCTAGAACACGTCTTAATACAATATCGTCATTTTTGTGAGGATAAGAAACGGTTCATGACCAAACTAGGAGTCACATGAATGTGATTGACCTGGGAGGTCTACCTAATAAGTTTACAAAGGCCAATATCATCATTAGTGTGAGGCTGGAGTAAATGTCATGGGATCCACTTCCCGCTATGAAATTTTGATAGTCAAATTTCTATTTTTGTGTTAAGGGAGATTACAGAATTACTTAAAGTAGTGGGAGGGCACTAATAAATTTAAAATTCCATAATCAATTAGAGTTATTACTTTTGAAATGAAAAATATTCTGCTACTCTTTTAAAAAATGTTGTCTTGTAGATGGCTGCCGCTAATCCATTGATGAAACTTTTGGATTCCAATAAGCTAAAAGGAGCCGAGAACTATTTCGAATGGGAAATGAACATGCGTCTTGTCTTGGAGTTTGAAAAGTTGACTTATGTCACTGTCAATCCACTGCTTGTTGAAATCGATCATGAATCCACTCCAAAGGAGCAAGAAACTTTTAAAAGATGGAAGGATGATAACCTGAAGGTGAAATCCTACATCTTGGGATCGATGGTTACAGATTTGCTGAGACAGTACATTGAAGTACCAGATGCTTGGAGCATCATGCGAACACTCAAGGAGTTGTTCGAGGCGAATCAAAAGATGAAACTTTATCGAAGGTATAAAGAATTGTTTCATGTTGAACTCAAGGAGGGAGGAGATGTCAGCACTCATGTTTTGAACATGATCGACCAGATTTGATATCTGGAATGACAGGGCATTGTGTTTGATGAATGGCTGGGTCGTAATTTGATTCTGTCTTTTTTACCTGGTTCTTATGCTGGCTTTGTATTAAATTTCTATATGCATTCGATGCAAGCCACATACGAAGAACTTCATAACATGCTACACACGAAAGAGTAAGATTTGAGGAAAGGAAACCCCACACTGTATCTCCATGGTGGAGCTGGCTCTTCAAAGACTTATGGGAAGTTAAAGAAAATCAAAATGGGGAAGAAGAAATTATCAAAGAAGAAATCCAAGAAGCGCAAAGACGCAAAACCGAAAGTAGCTCGTGATCAATGTATACAATGCAAGAAGTCTGGACACTGGAAGAATGACTATCCAAAGCTGAAAGGAAAAGCAGGACCCTCAGGTATGCTTTGTATTTTTCCAATTATTGAAATCTCATTAGCCTTAGATGCAAATAGTGTATGGGTGTTAGACACTGGTAGTCCTACTCATATTTGCAACTCTCTGCAGGAAATGAGGGTAAGAATAAGGCTGAATAAAGGGGAGATCCAGCTTAGAGTTGGTAATGGCGAGACATTGGATGTCAAGGTCATAGGAACAATTGTTCTAGATCTCCCAAATGAATGTAAATTAGATTTACATGAATGCTATTATGTATCCTCACTTATCAGACAAATAGTATCACTGCCAATATTAGATAAAAATGGATATAAAATAAACATTAAAGATGAAACTTTTATGTTTATATGATAAAGTTAATTTATTAAAATGTGAATGTTCTTTATCAAATGGGCACTAGGTTTTGGAAACATATATATATATGTCTTTAATGTAGAGGAAAATACAAGTAGGAAATCTGAACTAAATAATACTGAATTATGGCATATGAGATTGGGCCACATAGGTGTTAGACGTCTATCCAAATTGGTAAATGATGGTTTGATTGAAAATCTTACCTTAAATCTATATCCGATTTGTGAGTCATGTATCTAAGGAAAGATGACAAAGGCCTCATTTCTTGGTGTTGGACATCGTGTTGGAGATTTATTGGAACTAATACATAGCGATGTGTGTGGTCCATTAAATCATGCCGCTCGTGATGGTTCAACATACTTTGTGACTTTCACAGATGACAAGTCTAGATATGGATATGTCTATCTGATGAAACATAAGTCGGAAACATTTGACAAGTTCAAAATATTCTGAAACGAAGTAGAGAAATAAATCGGTAAATTCATCAAATGCCTTAGATCAGATCGAGGCGGTGAATACATGAGTGAAGAATTCAAAAATTATTTAAGGGAGAATGGAATTCTCGCCCAATATAGCCTACCAGAAACACCTCAACACAATGGTGTGTCTGAACGAAGAAATCGTACTTTATTGGATATGGTGCGATCCATGATGAGCTATACATATATTCTTTATTACCTTTGGGGTTATGCTTTACTAACTGCTGCCTACATACTTAATAGGGTTCCATCGAAAGCTGTTTCTACAACCCCGTATCAGATATGATTCGGTAGAAATCCAAGTCTTAGGTATTTAAAGATTCGAGATTGTCTTGCATAAGTTAGAATTACGCAGCGGGATAAACTAGAACCCAGAGGGTATAAATATAGGTCCGTTGGATATCCTGATAATTCCATGGGATATCAATTCTATGATTTCGAGCAACGAAATGTATTTGTTGTTTGCTTTATAACTTTTCTTGAAAAATATTTTTTGAGAGAAAACGAAAATTGTAGAGAGATTAAACTTGATGAGTTTGATCCCAGTATCAAGGAACCTGAGATGAAACCAGAGATCCAATTAGATGAAGGATCTATAACACATGTTTTACGTAAGTCGAATAGAATATCAAGGCCTCCTGAGAGATTATTTTTAACATCTGATGTGAGCCTTGATGTTATCCTCTTGGAGGAAACAGATATGACTACGTATAAAGAAGCGATATTGGATATCGATTCGGGAAAATGGCAGGAAGCCATGAAATCTGAAATAGATTCAATGCATGCTAATCAAGTCTGGGACTTAGTTGAACTTCTTGAAGTAGTTAAATCTATAAATGGGTTTACAAAAGGAAGCGAGGGCCGGATGGAAAGGTGGAAACCTTTAAGGCCTGACTGGTAGCGAAAAGTTACACTCCAACATCCTGGGATTGACTATGAGGAAATATTTTCACCAATAGCCATGCTAAAATTTATTAGGATTTTTTTAGCCATTGCTGCATATCACGACTATGAGATATGACAGATGGATGTGAAAACCGCTTTCCTAAATGGATTCATTGAAGATTATATCTATATGGAACAACCAGAGGGTTTCGTATCTAGTGAGACTTCAAACTTGGTTTGTAAGCTCCAAAAGTCTATTTATGGACTTAAACATGCATCCCGAAGCTGGAATCGTCGTTTTGATGATATAATTAGATTATCTGGATTCATCAAGAATGAAGAAGAACCATGTTGTAGGCACTGCATTTTTGCATGTAAGTCCCGATGATGAGTCTCATATGGAGACACTACCTTTTAAACTGCGGAAGTCGTGAGAAACGTACGTTGGAAGGGTAAAGTTGGAAATTGGTATTTTTTGGATTTAATTCGATTGTCTAGCTTCAGTTTGCTCGTTGGATCTCTGTTTCAAAGTTTATCCTCGGCCCAAAACCCCATAAGCCACTCACCAAGCCCAAATACCCAAGCCTACTAAAAACCCAAAAGCCCACGCCCATGCACACACTCACACGCCCATGGCCTTTCTAATTAACCAAAATCACATTTAACACATGCCTAAAATCAAGCCAAATCCTTTCCTAATTAAAAGAAATCTCATGAATCCCTTTCCTAATCAAAACCAATCACTATCCTAAATTAGAGAGATTCATTCCTTATGTGATACTAATTAGGAGATGTCACCATCATTGGAAGATCCTTTCCTATTCAAACTAGGATTATTCCCATCCTTTTGCCTATAAGAAGAGGCCTTCACCCACCTTCACACCCTAGAGCTCATTCACACATAATTTACACAACAAAGACCCTCATTGCCGTCCACACTAACCCCTGAAAATCCTCTCTTACCGTGACCAAAACCCTTCACTTAGCCTGCGCACCATAAGCCCTCCACTTACATATTGCCTTAAACCATTACGCC
>SKCR01042445.1:0-56743 GCA_019454045.1 Zanthoxylum bungeanum
GTTCGGGTGTTACTCTCTTACTAATTTTCCTTCTCTAGCACGGTGGAGGGTTCTATGTAAGTCATATGTTTTACTTCTGAGAGTCGTTATATGCGTCACATACTCTGATTCTCTACTATTTAGAACCTTTACTTCCTTAAAGGCTTTCAGTCATGCGATAGGGCAGATCGTTCCTTCTCATTTCGGCTAAACATACCGTGAATCCCTATCACTTTATCTCATACAAGATATTACTATCTTCTGATCCATAACTAGGTCACGTTGAGCTTCTTAGGTTGGTTGTCTTGCCGACTCGTGATATGTCTGTCTTGTCTGATACTATTCTTTACTTGTTCAAGTTCTTACTAGGCTCTAATTTATGGGGTAAATACATGCTTTCCTTGAAGATCTGAGAATAAACATTTCTGTTAAATGTCTAAGTCCAACGATGGTCTAATTAGGTGCCTATACATTTTCTGGGGTCGGAACTACTGGACAGAAGAGTTATCACTCATACTGTTGGGATCCACGTCACTTATTCCAAGTCTTAAGGTTTCCACAACTCTTATCAACTATGTTGAGGTTTCCATTTACGTTACTATCTTCGCGCTACATTATCTATGTGTCTGTATGTCTGAACTTCTTTGTTACTCCCTGTAACCTTCTTTACTATTTCCACATCCTATCTCTTGGCTCTAAGCCGTACTGCCTAGGCCATTTGGTGGTTCTTTCTTATGGGCTACTTCCTAGACTCTTATCTTTTTACTCTTGCTATACATTGCAGTTATGCCTTTTTAATTCTTATTGTTCGTACTGGTACTCCTGTAACTTGTGAATGGCTCCATGTCCCTGAAACCATGGTCTAGGGGCATTACGTATTATCGTCTCCCTAGCCCTGAAAACTAGTGGTTTTAGGGTGTTACGTATTGCCATCCCCCAAGCCACAAATCTGGAGCCCGGGGTGTGGATCTATGATACCCTCTAGACTCTAAATCTAGGAACTAGGATGTGGGGGCGTTACGTATCATCGTCCCCCTAGTCCTCTATATGTACACATTTTCTATCCGTCAATTCCATAAGTTAGAGCTGATGTAGGTTTTTCTCCCATGCCTCGAAATCATAAAATCATGCTTTTGTAAATATCACTTTTCTAAATCGATTTTCAGAACATTCTCAATCAAATTATACTTTGAAAGCGGAAAAGTAATATAATGGAAATCAATTTAAGGAAAGAGTGTCCACTCACTATTTGGAGTCCCGTTAGCATAACTTCAATTTGCCCAAGGAATTTGTGGTTCATGTAATAACCTTTATAGGTAACTAGATTAAAATACGAATCATGGAATGTACTTCGAATTTATCATCGCTATATGATATCCTACATTTATAACAAGATAAATTACGTGTATATGAGATGATACGAAACTCTAAAGTTGGCCTCTTATATCTTAGGTTGCAAATGGAAAGGTTAAATCTAATTTACGAAATTGGTCGCGCGTCGCAACGCTAGACGTTTCACATCGCGACGGCCATTGGTTCAGACCTGAGGCAGAATCTCTGCTTGCTCCGCGTCGCGACGCTAAGCTTTGAGCATTGCTACTCCCACTCGATCAGACCTAGAAGTGGGCTTCTATTTGGTACACATAGCGACGTTGGGGGTCTAGCGTCGCTACGCTAGCCCGTTTTCAGTGCCAACTTAAACTCTTCAATGCCATACATAAGCAATCCTTACACTCTTAGGCTAACACCAACACATAAACACTTTTCTAAACCTTAACATTGATCAAAACTCAACTCAAATCTTCAACCCAAACTCCAACCATTGTCAAGTTTCATTAGGTCACAAGACATAATTTCCCAACACATTCATACACATAAAACTTCAATTAATGTTAATGATATCATGATACTCTCCAAAATGCATGCAAGCAACTTAATCAAAGTCAATTAAGCAATTCCAACTTCTAGGGTTTCTAAGGTGCGAATTGGGGCTTCATTTTCTTTGCCAAAAACTAAAATTAGAAGGAGGAAAAGGGAATAGAGAGCTTACTTTGCATGGGATATACTTGTAAGCATCACCAATTTCTCCAAAATAGCAGGAGAAGAAAGGAAAAATGAGAAAGCTTCCAAAATACTCCTTCACGTTTTTGGCTTGGAAAAGGGATGAATGAATAGTACTTTATTTATAGAGCAATAGCTGATTTTTATGATGAAAAGAGTGGCCAAGATTGTGCCACCGCACTTCATTCTAGATCTCACCCGAATTTATTATAGCAGTCGTGAAAATCTCAATATTTGACTTATTTTTTATTCGAATTCGGAAAAATATACAACGTGAAAGTTGTAGGTCGCGATCATAGATTTCTGACGATATAAAGTTCATAAGAATCGGTGATCGCATGAAAAGGTTATACTTGAAATACTATGGGTTGTCCGAGTTGTATTCTCGGCTAAATTTCGTATCGGAAATGCGAAGAATTATTGATTACCCAAAAAGTAACTGATCGCAATTTTCACACGTTACGGTAGCGTACGTATTGCTCAAGTAGTATAATAAATATCGATCCCACGAGGATTTATTACATATGTTACTAATTAATGAAATTAACTACTTACGAGTATCTAATTGAAAAGTAAACATGATTGTTGGTTGAGGATAAATTGTAACTAAAATAGATAAATAAAACTAAGATAAATCCAAAGATAATTATTGAAGAGAAAATATGTAGGGTTGTAAATCTTCCCAATATTCTTCTAAAGATTTGGTTCTCCTATACTTATGCAATTCATTGGCTTATTAACCCAGAACATTAAAGTATCCACTTATTAACCCAGAACATTAAAGTATCCACAAGCCCCTTCCGATGGTCGAGTGAAACTATTTAAAGTTACTTAATTAACTATATTTCTATGTTAATCATGAAACCCCAAATTCATTAAGAATAAGTTCTAATTATGGCTACACCCGCCCTAAAGGTATATTTCTATCTTGGAGGAAAATCCCTAAGATGAGATCGTGTGCTACTGAATCTAAGGCTAAACATAAAATTCCTTTATCAAGTTCATCTAGGTTTACTACATCAATACTATTGGTGATAAAGCAACAATAAGCACTACGATCTAGATTCAATAAACAATCCAACATATCACACGAACATAAAAAAATCAATTATTAAGTTCATAGAATATATGTTTCATCACAACCCCACATATTCAACAACTCTCAATAGATATACAAAGAATAACAAAACAATAAGATAGTAAAAAGGAAGAAGAAACTATGTCGAGATCGTCAATCATTTGCTCCTTACTGTTGAGTTTCTAAGTTGTGATCCTTTGATGTGCTTTGTTTTCTCCTTCACAATCACCTTGGACGCTATAAATTTATGTTATGAAGTTCTAGAATTAGGGCATCAAGCCCTCATAGGCTTTGGGACGAGTTGTGGCTTATATAGAAGGTCTGAGGAGTGTTAACTGATTAAAATCGAGTTTGGGCCGAATCTGGAGCCGTAAAATACATCGGGACATACATCATGAGTGTTGCAAATCGTGATGCACCACCGTGCACTGGTACTGGTATTCTGCTTCTCTGCACGTCGTGATAAGAAGCCCAGTGTCGTGACTCACATTTTGACTCTGAAATTTCCCTAAATTGCTCTACATTTTGTTGGTTTATCCCCCATTGATTCTATTGAGTCTCGATATCATCTTTACTAGTAAACGAACCCGAAACGCATCAAAACACTCAGAAAACTCGAGATAACTCACAAAACATCAATCTAGAGGGGCGTTAAATATATGCATATTAGTCGCTCATCACACCCCCAAACTTAACATTTTGCTAGTCCTCGAGAAAAACAAACAAATAAACTAAAATGAAAATAAACAAACTAAAAACTAAATTAACCTAAGCCACTTTCGTAGAGATCACGATTGCATTTAGCATATGCAACAAGGCTTTAAACCTTTAGGCAACCCTAGTGGACGAGTTATAGTCTCGTGAGGGCTTACAGTGACGACATCCACAAACGTCATTTATACACACACATGCAATCACATTAAAATATAGAAATTAAATAACTAAGCACAATCGTCCTGGGAGTTACACATAATATTGTCATCAGAGAATGCTTTAGTAATGACAACCAAGAATTTTCAAAGTACCCAACACAGCTTAAATCTAAATTCTTGAATAAATTATTTAAGTCAGACTCACAGTGTGTGTGTGTGTGAAGGTTTAGTCATAGCTCGATCCCTAAGTAAGTCAACTCAGTGATTTCATCTTAAAAATTAGGATCCGATGGGTCAAACCAACCTAGATATCTCAAAATATGGTTTTTTTTAAGCTGAGTATCGTATGATTATACTTTTTTTTTCATTTTTTTCCACATGCCTACCATTTAAGGTAGCATTTCTCCTCATGGTGGTCCTAACACTCGCCCATAGGTAGCTTCACGTTTATTGGTTATAGGTGGTTTAACTTTTTTTCATTTTTTTTCAACATACCATACATCATAACACTAGCAAACAAATATAGACATATAGGCAAACGGTCATTCATCGGAAAATAATTCTCCAGGCGGTCACTTTGCCAACCACCTAGGTTCTTACTGGTAGAAACCTATTGTGCATTTTATACGAGTCTAACCTAGATCACTTACTCAAGGCTTCAGGTAAAAGTTAATTGAGCACTTATCGTTTCTAAGATATCATTATAAAGCAAACAGACTCATCATGTGAACTATGTTTCACTACCACAGGACAAGGAAATTTTGTTTTTTTTTAATAGCAGGAATTAACTAACACAACACATGCGCACACCCCCAAACTTAAAATTTGCACTGCCCTCAATGAAAAATAAACATAATTTTCAATAGAGATGAACAATACTACTGTGCATGAAGTTGATCAGGCTCTTGCTGGTTAGAATTTTACTGCACGGGATGTGTGGGTTGTACTAGTACCTGCATAAATAAACATGCAAACTATTACACGAGCAAATAGAATAGAAACAGAATAAAATGAAAGTAAAGAAAATAAAAAATAAACGTCTGAGTTGCCTCCCCGCTAGCGCTAAGTTTAAATTCTTCAGTCAGGAGTTCCCTAAAGGCCTTCCTTCAATGAGGCTTCACAGTGGCTTTGGATGTCCTAAATAGGATATTTCCATGTGCGTTACCGTTCAAGGGCCTCTTCCAAAAATGAGGTGGTAAATAGATATATCTTCCACTCAGTGCCCATGCCATATTCTTCAACTGTTTAGCTCTAGGAAATCTTGACGAAAATGATTGATTATTAGGAGGTCTCGTATGATGCTTGACTTTGAATGATTGTGTTATTCTATCAAGCTTATAGACAGTCTCTATGATGCTAATTTCCCAATGGTGAGATATGTCCTCTTGTGTCATGAGATTTTCAATAGGCTCACACAACTGATCTTTCCTAACTCCTTGTTCCACCAATTTCACGTATACCTCTGCATCAGACATCTGCGTAATGCATGCTCCGAGATTATCAATTTGGCGATACCAAGTTGATGTATCCTAACTGACATCATTTGACATGTTTGCCTCTAAACCCTCATCGTGTTTTGTTGGACTGGAGAGTATGGATTGCTCCTTTGTTTGTGTCCCCTCATAATTGCACTCAATAACCAGAGAGTTATCTAGATCAAGTTAAGACTCTACTTGTTCGGGCTCTTGACTTGATACCTCTGACACTTTATAAAGCTCTACATCTCTCCCTATTACGGTCTTATTGTGAATCTTTTGACTCTCGAGCGCTTCTTCAATGTCATTTGACAGTGTTCCTCGAGGTATATAGTTCTGGTCATCAGTTAATTATCTGGATTGATCTTCCAGTCTCTGTAAGGTTGTTATTTGACTCTGAACCATTGCTTCCACTCTATCCATACTCTTTGCGTTTTCCTTGTTCAGCTCAGCAGCAAGCTTGTCCAGGTTGACCGACGACATAAGTAGGTCCTCCATAGTTGATTTTGATTCTTGAGGGAATTCTTGGGCTTGTGGTGGATATGAAGGATAGTGTGGTTCAGTGAGATATGCAGGTCCTTCATTGTTATACCATGTAGAAGTTTGATGATTTTGCCACCCAGAATTGTAGTTGAACTTGCAATGAGCACTCAGGTGGTTACCATCACATATATCACATCTTATCATCGTATTGTGAAAGGTTTGAGCATATGTTGTGCCACATCTCTCTGACATCCATTAATAGTTATTGGGCTGGACAATCGGCCTCCAAAAATCGGATTGTGTCTCACCACTATGCGGTGTGATCGGTGATAAACACATACATAACGCAAGCACATGTATCACTCAAGTAGTATAAAATTTATCGATCCCACGATGACTTAATACCTATGCTATTAATTTATGAAGCCAAATTTCTACGAGTATCTAATTGATTTGATTGTTGATGTTTACTGAAGACAAGTAATTAAAATAGTACGAAAGTAAATTTAAGGAGAAATCAATATTATAAAGCTATCTAGGGTTGTGGATCCTTCTAATATCTTTTAAAGATGAAGTGATTATCTCATCTTTGTGCAATATATTGGTTTATTAACCTAGAACACGAAGTTATGCAAAAGCCTCTTCCGATGGTCAGATGCAAACACCCAAAGTAACCCAATTAACTATATTCCTATATTAATTAAGAAACCCCAAATTCATTAAGTTTAAGTTCCAATTATGGCTACCCCCGCCCGACAGGTATATTCCTATCCTGTAAGGAAATCTACCTTAAGTGAAATTTACCCTAAGGTGAGATCGTGAGCTATTGAGTCTAAGGCTGAAACCTAAAATCCTTTTTCCAAATTCATTTTAAGTTTACCAAATCAATCTTATTAGT
The DNA here is from genome assembly GCA_019454045.1 of Zanthoxylum bungeanum. Lineage (NCBI taxonomy): Eukaryota > Viridiplantae > Streptophyta > Magnoliopsida > Sapindales > Rutaceae > Zanthoxylum > Zanthoxylum bungeanum. The sequence continues at coordinate 6,847 of SKCR01042445.1, forward strand.
GGCCAGTTAACAAGAAGCATTAAGACTAAGACTCAATAAATAAACCAATATATTACCCAAGACATAAAATAACCAACTTATAAATCGGTGATATTAGAATTCATCACAACCCTAGATATTGTATTTAGTTACAACACATATCTAAGATTATTAAAGACATAAATAAATAAAACAACATAAAACAAACTTGAAAATTAAAAATGTAAAATAAAATAATGACATAAAATACTGGGGTTAGGGGATCCACTTTTATTACTTCTAATTTAGAAATCTCCCTTATTATAATATATAAATCTGCATTATATTACCAACCGACCACATAGGCAGTATTCTGATTAAGTCAGATTTTTAATTAATTCCAATCGACCATAAAGGCGGTATCCAATTAAGTCAGGTTAAAATTAATTTAATTAAATCCAACCGACAATAAAGGCGATATGCTATTAAGTCAGGTTTTAAGATAATTTATATATTATAACTAATGGAGATTAATCTAAATTATAATAATAATAATAATAATAACTTTACCATTCACCCAGCAGAAAGAAGTTACCTACTGATACTTTTAAGTAAAACAAAGAAAGATTTATTGCGTAAAATAAAAATTAAATATAAGAAAGCTGTAAATAAACAAACAAGATATTATCTTCTTAATATTCTTAAGGAATCCCCAGAAGAAAGTATGAATTTTTCAAATGAAATCGGCCTCAATTTATAGGCAAAATTTGGCTCTTCACATCACGACGCATAAGGCTTGCGCGTCGCGACGCACGTCGATGCTTGACACGTGCCACATGGCTTTGACGAGATTTTAACACGTGGCATGCGGGTGTCAGCAGCTGAATTATTGGCTGACATCATGATGACGCAAGGAATGACGCATGTCGGCAGACTGAATTATTATGCTGACGTGATAATGACACATGTGCTGACGTGATGATGACGTGGCGATGACGAGTGTCAGCAGCATAGTAACTGTGATGCGTCGTGACGCGTGAGGTATGCGCATCGCGATGCGAATTTCTATTTTTGCCATTTTTGTCCATTTTTTCACCGTTTTAGCCTTGGTTTGATTCCATTGAGTCATGAAATCTTATTTATCTACAAAATAACACAAAACACATCAAAATATTCACAAAATGTGAGAAACTATACAAAATATTAAGTAAAATGGGCTGTAAATATTGATTTATTTTTCGCTTATCACATCCCCAAACCTAATATTTTGCTAGTCCTCGAGCAAAACAATAAAATAAAAATTAAACTAAGCCAGTTTCATAGTTATCCCGGTTGCATTTAGCGTATGCAACAAGCCTTCAAACCCCTAGGTGTCCCTAGTGGACGAGTTATAGTCTTGTGAGGGCTTACAGCGACGATACCCATAAACGTCAATCAAATGTATAATCAAACACACAAAACAAGTTAGTGACTAAACAAGTGAAATTATTATCCAAGTTAATAGTTGTTTTCTTTCTTTCTAAATTACCAAATAAGTAAATTCTCCGATTATTTTTACCATTCTTCATATACACAACCAACAAGGTATTAATCAAATCATTTTTCCCACAATATTCATAAGTGTAGTTGAAAATAGAGTAATATTTTTGTCCTAAAGTTATATCAGAATTCACACCTTTTTGGCAATGGAACTTTTTCTATTTTTTTTTAATATAACATCTTCAATCCATGTAGTAAGCTTTGAGCCAGTGACTCCCAAACCAGTTGGCTTTAGGGCACTAGGTGTTAAGACACCCCTACAGACTTAATTACTCGAATCTCAGATGTTTAAAGGTTCTACAGTTTAACACGAACAATTTCTGCTTACTGAGGCCAGACGTTCGGTTACTAAGTAGAAACTTTATTATTATTAACTCAAGCTTTTACCGTTTGACGCGAACAATCTCAGCTTACTGAGGCAAGACGCCCGGTTACTAAGTAAAAGCATGGTTAATTATTTATATACACAAAAATTTTTATTTTTTTATTTTTTTTTATTTTTTTTATTCCATCGGTTTGAGATGCTTTCTCCAATAAACTAGAGCACTGAATATTACAAACTTTTCACTTACGACTTATGTCTGTATGTTACTATGCATATTGATAATACCTGTCAAATGAGGATATAAAGATCAAATTTAGTCAATATTATGGAGAATTCACGAATTTAAATAATTCAAAAGGAAATAAATAAAAATTAACTTGTTACGAAATAAGTTGAGATACGTCTCAGGAGAGAAAATTCCTTACACAACTATCTCAAAACCCAATTTCCATCTGGTTAGTCAAATTAAAAACATAAAAAAAAAAAAAAATATTATTATTATTTTTTAAAATTTTTGACTAAAAACCAAGAAAAAACAACACAACGAAAAATAAAAAATAAAAACAAGATACTAGTCAACTATTCCCCACCCCCAAACCTAATTGAGACATTGTCCCCAACGTCTAAAAAGAAGAAGGAAAGTTTAGAAGACAATACCTGGTTAGCGTGAAATTGTACATTTAAAAAGAAAATTAAAGGTTAAGATCCAGATTTATCCGAAGCTTCTTACCACGATCATTATCGGACCAGTTTATCTTGGAAATGATAGGGTCAATATGTGGTTCAAAGGTTAAAAGTTGGTCAATTAAATCATTGGATGTTCTGGCAGTGAAGAGGGTATCTTTTACGGTTTTGAAAGGAACCCATTTCTACTGGCATCTTCAAGAAACACACAAAGAAAGTCATAAAATCCATCAACGTTAAACAGTCCAATTAGTTTCTGGTGTATGTTCAAGTTCGCCCAAGATAATACTATGAAAATTTCCTCCATCGTGCCCAAGCCACATGACAAAGCAATAAATGCATCAACATGGTTAATCATTTCAATAAGTCGTTTGGACATACCTGGCATGATGCATTCATCTCCGTTTGATTGTCCTATAAGATTCACCTATGTCAAAGGTTTTAGGATGATTCCCAAAACTTGACTACCTCATTCATGTACAGCCCTTGAAACGTACCCCATTAGTCCAAGATTGCCACCCATATACTAAGTGCATATTTCTTTCAGCCATGACTCTTCCCAATTCTTGTGCTGCTTCAGTGAATTCTGGTTTAGAACCAAAGCTAGTACCGCAAAACACACAGATGTTAACAACTCGTATTCTTGAAGTTACTTCCATTTTTTTTTAAATATTTCTTTCTCAAATCTGGATATCTACAAGAGTGCAATGACAAGCTAAATTTATAGATCCTGAAAAAAGGTGAGTAATAATTGTATTAGTACTTGCCAAATGACAATTATTAGCTAAACATTAAAATAAATCGTGAAAGTCAAAAAGCCCGGATCTTGTCGGCGAAAATAAAAGAAAATAACAAAATAAATCACAATTATTAGTTAAATACAAAGAGATAATAATATGTACAAAAAGTAATGGCTTCAATGACATCTATGTGTTAGGGACAAGCTTCTCATCCAATTTTCTTATAAATTGGCAAACATAATCTTTTAGAGTCAGATTCCCGAGACTTAATTGTTGTCTTTCTTTTCGAAATTGTGTATGTAACATGCGAATTGCGTGATATACATACCCACTGGGATGCGTCTCAAGAGTCAATGATATGTCATCCAAAGACTCCTTACTCATGCCATCCCTAATGAATTTTATTTTATCTTCGCAGTTATCAGACACCATTCCTAAAGAACGACAATGAGTATTACATGTACATCGTGCATATTTATAGCAAACACCTAATCGTTTAGCTTTTCTTTTCTTAGCATAGGTGCTTTTTCCAAAACTAGGTAGAAATGAAATAAAAGAGTCAGATAACTCACCTGCCAATCGGAATCGTGCTTCAATTATCCAACGAATGTCACTAGGAATACCTTTGATCATCAGAAGTCTCATTCGTTAATGTGTGCTTTGTAGACTTTCATCAGAGAGTTTTGAGGGAGAGAAGGAAAATGCTTGTGAAGATTTGCGAGAGCATCTTCCATCCCGTCTGTGACTTTTCCTACAAAAATTAAAACACACAAAAATAAAACACACTAAATCTTAATTTATACACAAATTGCATGAGTTGCCTCCCTACTAGCGCTAAATTTAATGTCGTCAGCTAGACATGACTGCCCGAATGTTAGGTTGGATCTGTCAATGTGAGACTTTCTTTTTATTACTCAAATGATTCTCCCCAATAGTGCTTGACACGCTGGCTAGTTACCCTGAATGTGTTGTTGGAGTTGGGGCTGTATATCTCAACTACTCCGTAAGGTAACACCTGAGTAATCACAAATGGACCTGACCACCTTGATTTCAGCTTTCCAGGGAAAAGTTTCACCCTTGAATTGTATATCAACACCTGCTACCCTGGTTCCAGTTGTCTGCGTACTATTTTTTTTATCATGCCACTTCTTGGTCTTTTCTTTGTGCAGTTTGGCATTTTCATAAGCATGAAGGCGAAATTCCTCCAATTCGTTTTAGTTGGTGGAGCCGTTTCTCTCCTTTTGCTTGTAGATCAAGATTTAGCTTCTTCAGTGCCAAGTATTCTTTATGCTCTAGCTGCGATGGTTCTTCAATTGAGGGTTTGATTCGCTCCTTTTTCGGTAGTTCCAAACTTTCCACATGTGGTGTTGATCTGAAGCGAGAGGCTCCATCAAGATAGTTGCTACATTCTAGAATCTCATCATCTACCTCTCTGTCAGTTATGTTGGTGATGCATGCTTTAAGTTTGTCAGTAGAAAGTTGCATTGCATCTGTATTCTGGATGATACTATCAAGTCTGAAACATTCCTCCTCATTTTCATCATTCGGGAATTTCATGGCTTTGAAAACATTAAATGTTACTTCTTGGTCCTGTACCCTCATGGTTAGTTCACATTTTTGTACATCAATGATGGTTCGACCTTTAGCCAAGAATGGTTTCCCGAGGATGATGGGTACATCTTTATCTTCTTCCATGTCAGGGAAAATGAATTTGTCAACTTTGACCAATACATCTTCCACTACTCCTCTCGAAAATGTGAGCGTTCTATCAGCAAGTTCCAGAGTAACTGAAGTGGGCTTTGCTTCTCCAATCTGCAGTTTCCTGTAAATAGACCAAGGCATCAAGTTAATACTAGCACCTAAATCACACAAAGCCTTACCAAATTAAATGTTCTCATATGGTGCAAGGGATGGTGAAACTGCCAGGATCTTTCAACTTTGGGGGAAGGTTCCTCTGAATGATGGAATCAAACATTTGATAAATGAATAATGCATCTTTTATTTCATAAAAAAAAATTATGTTTAGATTACATTAAGCTCTATGGCATATATCCAAACAATCTCCCACTTGCACTAAAGTAAATATGAAATTTCACTTTATCTTATACCCTCTAGATGACCTTCAAATACTTTAGTCAACGAGATCTTTGTAAACGGATCACCAGGTTCTCTGCGGATGCAATCTTCGTGGCATAATCATCTCCTCTCTGCACTATCTCCCTAATGAGATGATATTTTCTCCCCATATGTTTTTCCTTTTTGTAGCTTCTTGGTTCTTTGGAATTCACCACTACACCATTATTATCGCAATAAAATGTGGGTGGTTTATCCATATCTGGAAAAACTTCCAAATCTCTTAAGAACTTCTGGAGCCAAACTACTTCCTTAGCTGTTTCGTTATCTGCTACATACTCAGCCTCCATGATGGAGTCAGCAATATAAGATTGCTTTATGCTCCTCCACACAATGGCCCCACCACCTAGGGTAAACACTGATCCAGATGATGATTTTCTAGAATCGACATCCGTCTGAAAAACAGAGTCCATATATCCTCCGAGGATCATATCATCACCTGAATATTACAAGCATATGATTTCTCGTTCTCTTAAGATACTTGAAAATATATTTCACAGCCACCACTGATCTAATCCGGGTTAGATTTGACCGGCGTAAACACACACGTATAACGCAAGCGCACGTATCGTTCAAGTAGTATAAAAATATCGATCCCACGAGGACTTAATATCTAATCTATTAATTTTATGAGGTCAAATGATTACTAGTATCTAACAGGTTGATTGATTGATTTGAAATGGTGGCGATTCTAAATTTAAAAGCAAGTAAATAAAATTGTCGAAAATAGGTTTTAAGAAAATTCAATATTAAAAACTATCTAGGGTTGTGATTTCTTCCAGTATCATTTTAAAGATGAAGTGGTTATCTTAAAGTTGGGTAATATATTGATTTATTAACCTGGAACACTAAATTATGTGTAAGCCTCTGTCGATGGTCAGACACAAATACCTAGTTTAACCCAATTGAACCATGTCTATGTCAACCAAATTATCTGGATTCATTAAGTTTAAGTTCCAATTATGGCTACCCCCGCCCGACAGGTATATTCCTATCCTGTAAGGAAATCTATTAAAGGGTTATCTATCCTCAAGGAAGATCGTGGGCTATTGAGTCTAAGGCTGAACCTAAAATCCCTATGTCTAGTTCATTTTAGATTACCAGATCAATTTTATTAATGGCCAGTTAATGAAAAAGCATTAATATTAAGACTCAATAAATAAATCTTTATATTACCCAAGCTATAATTTAACCCCTTATAAAACGGTGATATTAAAAGTCATCACAACCCCAGATAACTAATTTAGTTACAACAATAACTAGGGCTAGTAAAAACTTGAAAATAAAAGACATAAAGTAAAAATGCGGTAAGTAAATACTGAAAAGTGAATTACAATAAAAAAAAATGCTAAGGTAAAATGAATTACTTTTACTACTACTAATTTAGATATCTCCCATAAAATAATATATAAACTTGTGATTCTTTTCCAACCAGCCATATAGGCGGTAACCTGATTAAGTCAAATTAAGTCCACCCAGCCATAAAGGCGGAACCAAAATTAAATTACCAACCGACCAATCTGGCGGTATCCTTTATTAGTCAATATTTTAAATAGTGAATATATTTTTTTAAGGGAGATTAATCTAAATAGTAACAATAAAAGAATTACCTTTCACCATAGCTGGAGAAGTTACCTCCTCATGGTAAATAGTAAAAACTGTAAAAAGTAAAAAACAAGTAAATTACTATTATTACAAAACGTAATTAAAATTAATGACAAAACTAAAAAACTAAAAAACTAAAAATTAAAAGAAAGTAGAGAGAGAAACTCTCTCTTTAGATAGAATATAAGAGAGAGAGTGGTGCAATGAATCTGAAATCTCGAGCTCAATTTATAGGCCTCGGTAGGCTTCCAGCGTCGCGACGCCAGGGCCTTCAGCGTCGCTACGCCAGCTTTTGTCGACGTGGCACGCTCTGGTTCGCCGGTTTGAAGATTCTGGATAAGCTGATAAGGTTGACACGTGGCGAGGTGGTTAGGCTTCAATTATTGTGACACGTGGTGGCTTCTGATTGGTCGATGAGATTCTTATCCGCCACGTGTCAGATAAGGATTAGATACTCAATGATTGATGCTGATGTGGCGCTGATGTGGCGGTGACGTGGCGACACGTGGGAAAGAGACTGTCGGCACCGTAGGATTGTGACACGTGGCACTTCCTGATTGGCTGATGATGATGTGACACGACACGTGGCAATGTTGACTTGTTGACTTCCTGATGTGGCTGATGACATGGAGAAACGTAGGATGCCACGTGGCACACGTGGCGATGATGACTGTCGGCACCGTAGGATGCTGACACGTGGCACGACGCATGTTAGCAGATCGGCTGTGATGGTGACACGTGGCACAGCGTATTTTAGCAAAGTTAAACTTTTCTCAGATTCTGATTTGTGGACCCGGCGCACGTTAGCACTGTTCGGCGCACGTTAGGCGTCGCGACGCAGGAATTACCAAAATGCCCTTTTCGTCCAATTTTCACTGTTTTGGCCAAATCACCTCCAGAATGTCCTGAAACTTATTTATCTACAAAATAACACAAAACACATCAAAATATTCACAAAACTCAAGAAACTATACAAATTATTAGGTTAAATGAGTGGGAAATAGTGATAGATTTACCACTCATCAAGATTGAAACCTACTGACAACTCCCACGGTAAAATAGATGTCTGGTCTCGTGCATAACATATCATATATAAGACTACCAACTACCGAGGAATATGATATATGTCTCATTTACTCAACTCATTGAGGTGTCTTGTCGATATAGGATGTCTGAGACATAGCTAACAATCGTCTCTTGCGATCTCAAGGAATCTGGATCCCAAGTACATAACTGGCCTCTCCCAAATATTTCATTGGAATTGGTTAGCTAGATAGATTTTCACGTCCGATAATATTTTTACATCATTCCCAATGAGTAAAATATTATCACGTAAAAAATGAGAAAAACCACCTTTTTATCAATGACACTCTAGTATACACAAGGCTCATCGACATTCTACTCAAAATCATAAGACTTGATTATGGTATCAAATCGTATGTTCTAAGATCGAGATGCTTGCTTAAGTCCATAAATGGACCTTTGCAGCTTGCAAACCTTTTGCTCTTGACCTTGTGCTATGAACCCCTCTAATTATACCATATAGATATACTCATCAAGATTGTCATTAAAGAATGCAGTCTTGACGTCCATTTGCCAAATCTCATAGTCATAATTTACGACAATGGAAAGAAGATTGCGGATGGATTTGAGCATGGCTACTGGCGAGAAAATCTCCTCATAGTCAACTCTGTCTTTCTAGGTGTAACCTTTGGCCACTAGCCTAGCCTTGAAGGTCTGTACCTTCCCATCTGTTCCCCTATTTCTCATGTAGATCCACTTGCAACCTATGGATTTTACCCCATCGGGTTGGTCTACAAGTTCCGTAACTGAGTTGTAGTACATAGACTCCATCTCAAGGTTCATGGCTTTGAGCCATTCCTCTTTATCAGAATCATCAATTGCACTATGATAGGTCAATAGGTCATCTACACCAATACTGAAAGCGACAAATTATGCCTCTCTAACTCCTAAATAGTGATAAGGTTGTTGTACAACTCTCCCACTGCGTCTAGGTGGCGGATCATTCTGACAAACTTACATTTGACGCTCAGATGTCGAAGGTGCTATGTTTTTATCAATGTTATTGACGATGGTGCGCTAGTCGAACCAGCAAGTAACACCTTACTTCGAGGTTTGAACTGCCTCATATAGTCCTCCTCCAAAAACGTACCGTTCGTCAACATAAATACTTTGTTATCTTTAGGAATATAACAGAATTTATCCCCAGTCTCCTTATGATAGCCTTCAAATAGGAACATTTGAGAACATGGCTCCAACTGAGTAGTCTTAGTCTTCAGCACATGTGCTACACACCCCCATATGTGGAAATGTCGTAAACCAGTTTTACGACCACTCCACAACACTAAGGGATTCTTAGGAACATAGATGGAACTACATTAAGGATATACAATGTTGTTTTCAATGCATACCCCCAGAATGAACTACGTAGTGAACTATAACTAAACATAGATCTCATCATATCTAGTTCGATTTCTCCTCTCTACAACACCATTCTACTGTGGTGTTCTAAGTGCTGTGAGCTAGGATATTATATCATGCTCAACTAAGAATTCCTTGAAATATCTATCGGTATTCTCCTCCACAATCTTATCGTAGAGTTTTGATCATATTGCCTAATTGGTTGTCAACATCAGCATGATACTATTTGAACTTTTCAAAAGTATCTGACTTGTGCTGTATTAGGTAAACGTACCCATATCTAGAATAATCGTCAATAAATGTGAAGAAATATTCATAACCACCTCAAACTCTTACATTCATCGGTCTGCAAATGTCCGAATGTATTAGCATACATAATTCATTTGATGATCATGAAAAGGCAATCAAACAAAAGTCATTACAAGAAATATTCCAGAGCTAGTGGCAAGTTTGAGTGTGTTACTGTCGCCAATTTATTATATTTTTCCTTTAATTTCATAAAATTTTCAATAATATTTTTCTAAATTAGGTAAATATGCATGAATCATACAAAAATCAGATTTTACAACACAAAGATTAATAAGTTCTTAAGATTATTATCGGGATGTGTTGTTAATCATTATTTATTTATTTATTAACATGCATAATTCAAGCAAACCATGCAAACCATGAATCAAACATAAATTCAAAGTCTTAGAAAACCTGTAAATTATAGAAGATGAGAACTCAAAACCAAGTCGAGAAAATCTCTATCCTTAAGAACTTATTACCCATGTATCAGTGCACTACAAATCACGTGGTTAACAATCTCACAGGATTCTTGGTTGCTTCTTGATTAAGGGGCACTCATTTTGATCAAGAATTTGAACTATGAATAATGGTGAAACTTTCTCTATATGTTTAAAGACAAAATGAAAGTATTGAAAATAATTCTTTTTTTCCTGAATGAATGCCCAATGACATTTTTTATAGACATATAGAGGTGCCTTTGTAGGCATCATTGACACACTCACAAAATGATTTTTTACTCCCAAATATAAGAGTGCCAATGTAATAAAATAACCCGGTAAGTCTGAGGTCAATCCACATAGAATAGATTTAGTAAAATAGTCGTTATTACTTAATTAATCTATTTCAGGAATTAATTATGCCAAAACAAGTAAAACCAACCATAAAGGCGGTGATAACTTTTATTTATAACAAGTCCAGTTAGGTACTCATTATGCCAAATAAATAAATCCAGCCATATAGGCGGTAAGAAAGTTTGTCAATAATTAATCAAGATTTAAATTAAGTATTGCTCATTATATTACAATTTATATATTATAATATAAGTGAGATTAATCTATATTTTCATATTAAAGCTTCACCCTTTACCCCAGTAAAAAGAAATTAGCTATTAATAATTTGAATAAAAACACACAAAATTTTAATACTGAAAGAAAAAGAAAATAAAAGAAGCTTTTAAAAAAATAAAACACATAAGAGCTAGAAATCCACAAATTTTCAGAGAAAACTATATAAATATAATTATTATTTAACAAATGTGATAAATTAAGGGGATTAATGAAATTATATGTGTAAAATGATTAGTTTCTCTTTTATTAAGTGTACACTTTTTAATACTCATCACACCCCTCAACCAGCTTATTACTAGTCTCTAGTAATTTAAGCGAAAACTTAAAAAAATTATTATCCAAGTTAACATTTGTTTTATTTCTTCTAAATAATCAAATAAGTAAATTCTCCTGTACTTTTTACCATTTTTCCATACACACATAAAACAAGGTATCAATAAATTCATTGTGCCCACAATATTCACAGGTCTTGTTGAAAAGAGAGTAATATTTTTGTACAAAAATTATATTAGCGTTCACACCTTTTGGCAATGAGAGTTTATTTATAAATACAAAAATATTTTTTTGAAAATAATAATACATCTTCAATCCTTGTAACAAGCTTTAGGTCCAGTGACTCCCAAACTAGTTGGACTCAGGGCACTAGGTGTTAAGATACCCCTACGGACTTATTACTCGAGTTAGGGACGCTACGAAATCAAACTTATTCAAATATTTTTTATTTCCAAACTCAAGGTCTACCATTTTACGCGAACAATCACTGCTTACTGAGGTAATATGTCTGGTTACTAAGCAAAAGCTTAATTATTATTGATATCATTTTTTAAACTAACTCAAACACTATTGTTTTACTCGAATAATCACTGCTTACAGAGGCAAGATGTCTGTTACTAAGTAAAAGCATGGTTAGTTTTTTTTTAATAAAAACCCAAATTTCACTACCTTTTGCTAACTCTAACAAATTAGAGAACTGGATATTACAAAATTTTTAATTACAACCCGCAATCATATGTTATCGTGTATGTTGATAATATCTATCAAAATAGCATATGAATATCAAATTTAATCAGTATTATAGAGAATTCACAAATTAAATGATTCAAAAAGAAAGGAAAAAAATAACTTCTTACGAAATATTGAGATACGTCTCAGAAGCGAAAACTCCTTACACCGCCATCTCTGCACAATAATTCACTTGGTTAGTCAAAAATTTGTTGTTAGTTTGTGTGTATTGAACAACATAAAAGAAAATAAAAATAAATTATTAATTTTTTTTACACACAAAATAACAACAAAGCAAAAATAACATAATAAAAACTTTTTTCACATAAAATAACAACACAAAAACGAAAATATTTTTTTGAAAGAAAAACAAAGGAATGAAACATAAAATAAAAACTATCTAGTCAACTATCCCCTCCCCCAACCAAATTGAGACATGTCCCTAATGTCTGAATAAGAAGAAACATAGTTTAGAAGACATCACCTGGTTAGTGTGAATTGACAATTGAATCTACGACTATTTAAAAGAAAAACTACAGATTAAGATCAAAGTCCACTATATGCTTCTTGCCACGATCGTTATCAGACAAGTTCAACTTGGAAAGAATATGGTCGATTTTTAGTTCATAACCTAATAGTTGGTCAAGTAATTCATCAGCTTTTCTTACAGTTAGGACGATATCTTTTACACAGTTTTGAAATGAACCCAATTCTTTTGGCATCATCAATAAATACTAAAAAAAATCAAAAATGGTCAACATTGAGTAGTCCAATGGGTTTTTGGTGATTGTTCAAGTGTTAGTGTCCTACACATGCCAATGATCTCTACAACATGATTTAGTGTGTGAATAATCAAAACACTTTTGCGGAATAAACTTATATTGATCGGTTTGGATGATGGATTTCAAAGCTTTCTTTGAATTTGTTGGAAGCTCCAAGCTTTCTTTTGAATTCCTAACTCAAGGATAAGTTTCTCTATCACCATATAGGACTCCTTGAAAGTGCTAGTTTAAAGAAATTTTGCAAAAAAACTTCAATGGAGGAGGAAGAAGCTCACGACATTTAGGAAAGAAGGAGAGAGTTTTTGTGATTTGTGAATAGTTAGTCTTACTTCAAAAGTTGACTTGCCTTTAAATACCAAGGTTGTGTGTTGGATTTGGTTTGAGTGTTTTAAAAGCAATATAAGCTTTACTCAACCAATAACAACTTCCATCAAGTGTCAAACATCTTGATGTAAGTCAAGTGGGCCCCACCACTTTTAAATTCCAAATTTAATTCGAATAACTCAACACGTAACTTTGCTCGAGCCCATGTAAACGAATTTACCTTTGCGACATAATTAAATCTAATTTAATTAAATAATTATGCCTCGTAAAATTATTACGAAAGTCACTTACGAATTAATTCTAAATTAATTCATTCGCCCGAATTAAAATCCAATTTTAATTCCGCTTTGAAATCTAATTTCATTTAATATATACAATGTATTATTAATCGATTAATTCCAAATTAATCGGATTCTCTCTTCTATTCAAATTTTATCCCAGATAAATTCTTGCCGTAATTAATCCCAGATTAATTTTCTCTCTCTCTTATAATTAATCCTAGATTAATTCTATTCGAGTCAAATGTCATCGGTGAATCTTTGGGAAATGACCCATGAGATCCTTGGATATGTTGGCAGTAAATACAGTCATCGGACTATCCGAATACGTGCATACCTAGTACCACGTTCTTACCTATCTACAAGGCATGGTTGGCTTCTAGCAAAGCACCGTGCCTACCCAATTCTCCAGAAATATTCTTTTAAGGAATACATAATCTTTATCAAGCGTAGTATACTAAGTATTGCGTATTACGATCCAGTATCAGATGTCACATGCTAGGCCTGGGGCTGGAATTGTGTCTGCCCCGTACGAAGCATATATCGGATCACTAGCAACTAGTCTCTTTAATCGGATAATCATGACCTTGTCATATTATCCCGATAGCTGCAGCATATAAGAGTACCAGTTCTGTATCCTACGTGATCATCATCTCCATATGACTGAAGTGACACTTCCATCTTGACCTCACACTCAATACACTACGATTCTCAGTAAACCCAGAAGAGGCGTACACAGAACCTGTTAAAGCCCCGGACGACCAAAACTAAAGCGTACTGATTGTCGCAAGTATTAGCGATGCAAGTCTCAGGTTAAGACCACATACACCTACCCTGATTCGGATTCCCATAGACACATAGTCATACTACCAATGGGATTCCGAGGGGTCTATCCAGAGTAAAGCTGTTCCTTATCCAATGGCTAACAGAAACTCCTATCACACTTGCATAAGCATCTAATACTTAAATATATGAGAACTATGTCGTTAAGCTTCCATAACGCGCACAAGTGTAATACTTGTCTATTCCGCATTATCGATTTACAGTCTCGATAATACTATGACTATGGATATTTAATGATTGTGGATTGATAATGTCTCATATCTTATTAATTTGGAACTAATCATAAGGACTTTTATCATTTATTTATATTCAATTAATCTAATTACAAAATGATAAAATAGCAATTTCTTTTGTCACATAGTTGATTTGTACAAAAACTACAATGTCTTTTACAAATAGTGATGTTATGGGTCACAATTGTCCAATAATCTCCCACTTGGCTCATAGCCAATGTAGGCACTCCATTTTTGCATATAAGTCCCGATGATGAGTCTCGTACGGAGGCACTACTCTTTAGGTTGCGGAAGTCGCGGGAAACAAATGTTGGAAGGGGAAATTCAGAATGAGTATGTCATCAGATTCAATTCACATGTTCACTGCTTTCGCGTTCGTGCTGCGTTCGTGAGCACGTTCGAACATCAAGTAGAGTACGGGTGTTCGTGTAGCATTCGAATCGACGTTCGAACGGTGTCGGTACTTCTGGTTTTACTGCTAGCCTCACGCCCAAGCCCAATTAGCCTACCAAAACCTATCCCAAAAAAATAATTAAAATATTTAAAATACATGTCACAAATTAAACTAAATTAATTAGATCAAATCACTTCCTAATCTAATCAAATATATCACATTCCCTAATTAAAAGATATAAATCAAATCATATCTAATCTCTTCCCCAATCAAACACCAATCAAGATATTCACTACTTAAATTAAACCCATTTTTCCTTTCATAAACCAATCAAAGCACTTCCATTTTTTGAGGATTCTCTTCCTTACCTAGAAACCCTAGCAAACCATTATAAAAAGAAGCCTAAACCAACCTTTCACACCCTAGCTCATTCTCACAAAAACACAAAAGAAATAAACTTAACACCCACGCCCTAGGCAAAACAAGAAGCAAAGAAATAATTCTCTCTTCTCCTCTTATCATCACCGAAATCATAACCCCTAAGCAAACATCATCAACAAAAAAAAACAGTCCTCGAAGCAGCCCTCTATTCACCGAAAACACACACCCAAACCATAGCTTAAACCACCGAAAATCACAGCCCAAAATAGTCCATGCAGTGACCGTAAAACAGCAGCCCCCAATACCCCTTAAAGAACGCCAAAATAGTCCTTAAATACAGTGAAAACAGTGACCATAAAATACAGCAAAAATAGCAGCAAAATGGAGTAAAACAACAGTAGAACAGAGGAAACGACAACTCGAAATAGCGAAGCAGCGAACGAAAGCAGTGGACCAATGAACCAGAGGAGTTGCGGAGCATCAACCCTTCCGACAGCCGTGTAACGCACTTTCGAGAGACGACCTAAGAGGTTAGACCTAAGGGCACCCTTCTTATTTATTCTCATCCTTTTTGTTGTTTATTATAATTCCTTCGGATGAGAGTCGTTTGTTGATACATGTTGTGGTCCTTGAATGAATGGAATATGTGTTCTCTCCTGTGGTATATCGGATGGAAACCCAGACGTAAATTTTGTAGCCGAATCTGAATGGACGGTATTGCGGTTTGCACTCGGGATACAATGCCACGTACCACTTGAGAGATTCACACATTTCGTTTCATCCAACCATGTATTCGAACATGATTGGGTTGCTAGCATGTTATTATTTTTTAAGCATGATTTAGTCGTTAGTATGTTATTACTTTCTGCATGTTACTTATTTATGCATGATGATATAGTGCACATGGGCAAATCAAGTTGGATTAAAGGTCCTCCATTTTGAGGGATAAAAAGCCCAAGGGCTACCTTTGCCACGACGTTTTGCCGCGCCAGACGAAGTATGTTTGATTGAATGTGAGATATGTTTAATCGAGCATACGAGGTCCTATATTATTGTTGTCTTTATTTTATATGCATTGTAATATAATGCGCATGGGCTAACTAGGGTGGATTAAAGGTCATCTATTCGAGGGAAATGCCTGAAGGCTACCTTTACCACGATGTTTTGCCGTGCCTTTTATTATGTCATTTACCCCTTTGCATATCATTGCTTTATTTACGCATGCATTGTATTCTTGTGCACATGGGCTAACTAGGGTGGATTAAAGGTCCTCTATTCGAGGGAAATGCCTAAAGGCTACCTTTTCCACGATGTTTTGCCGCACCGGATGAGGTGCACCCGATTGAATGTGAAATGTGTTCCATCGGGCACACAAGGTCCTACATTGTGTATTTGACCACCTATACATGTGTTTGTGTTATTTCAGATGCCATTTTGGCAATCTCGTTCGAACGCGTTTTCAAACGTTACACGAACGTATGCATCATGCCTCATTCCATTCGAACACGTTTACGAATGCTACATAAACGTATGCATTCTGTCTTATTTCTGTTCGAACGCATCTCAGAACGCTACTCGAATGCACATGCATTTTATTGTATCATGCATCATGTCTCATCCCATTCGAACGTGTTATCAAACACTATACGAACGCAGACATTATGTTTATCGTTCGAACGCGTTATCAAACGCTACTCGAATGCTTGCATTCTGTTTATCGTTCGAATGTGTTATCAAACGCTACTCGAACGCTTGCCTTCTGTTTACCGTTCGAACGTGTCTTAGAACGCTACTCAAACGCGCATGCATCTTATTGTATCATGCATCAGGTCTCATCCCGTTCAAACGCGTTATCAAATGTTATACGAATGCGGACACTCCGTTTATCATTCGAATGCGTTATCAAACGCTACTCGAATGCTTGCATTCTGTTTACCATTCGAACGCGTTTATGAACGCTACACTAATGCGCATACACTGGGCAGATTCCTTTATCATGTTTCATGCATGTTTGTTCCCTTAGACATTCTCTTCCCCATCATATGCTTAGTTAGCTCTCTTTAATATTTATGCCTTTATCGTTATTGTTTATTTATATTTTCCATATTTATTTGATATGCTCCTGAGATTGTGTGCTCGCTTTTATTATCAATGTCTTTATAGTTGTTATTAGTTACATTATTGTACTTTATTGCTTAATACGTTCATGAATTATGTATTTTGCCTTCATTTCTTTCATTTACGATTATGGGTGTGAAAACTTGCATGTTGATTAAATTATCTGGAAACATATGTTGCATGAGATTTGGTTGTACTATTGCATAAATCCTTTCATTACAAGTGGCATAAGTAAGGGACCATTCTGAACCCAACGGTTTAAGGTTTTCCCTTGCGAGGGGTGAGTGTGACCTTAAATCATTTTCCCGGTTCACACTGGGTGGCGACTCCATTTTTATTTCTCCGGTTTATTTCCCCCACGGGCTATTCCGTACTCCCAACTGGGCCGCGAGCCCGGGACAACGTCGCTGATTTCTGTGTCCTACAGTCTGGCGACTCCACTGGGGATAGAGAATCGGCCCCGAAATAATGTATTGTAATGATTATGATTTGTGCTTTAGTTAACCGTGTCTATAGTGGTTTAAGGGGGTTTAATCAAAGGCATTGTTAAGTATAGGTGATGGTTTGGTGTCTTCATTCATTCACTACCTTTCTATAAGGAAAAGTTGTGAAGGCACCTAGATAATCATTACCCGTAGCTTGTTGTGACAGACTAATTTGGAGGACTTGTTGTTTATTCCTGTCACCAAGGCGATAAAAGCCTAAGAGGCTTGGGTATTTAAGAGAGTTCGCTCCACCCTCCCTCTGGGGAATCTACAATAAGAAATCCATTTGACAGTTAGTCACATATCATAACTTGTTGGCTCGTACTGTAAGGTATAAAAAAGGTGCGCTCACTTGGTCGCTCGAACCCTTGAGTGGGGAGTCCTAGCTGTGGGCAATCCTTCGCCGGCGAGAGCCTTTGTCTACACTCCCATGAGCCCACATGAGAACTGTAGTTGTATAATTAATAGAAATGGTCTCTTTATGCTTGTGTTTAGGACCATCATCATTTGGATTCAGTTGGACTTTTTGTCAAGAGATAAAAACTTGTTGGGCCATTTAAACTGGGATGAGTTCGTGTCCTTTGACAATTGGGCCAAAACCTTCTAAAAATGCCGATGTGCCATTTTGTGTTTAGGCCTCTGATCATTTGAAGTTGTTTAGCCATGTTATCGCAAAGTGTAAACCTGTTGGGCCTTTTCTGTTGGACAGTTATGACCCATAGCGTCACTATTTGTAAAGATCATGGTGTTGTTGTACAAATTAACTATGTGACAAAGGAGGTTGCTCTCTTATCATTTGTGATTAGATCACCAAGATATATAAATGATAGGAGGTCCATATGATTAGTTCCTGGATTGAGATGATATGAGACAGTATCAATCAATTAAGGTTTAATCATTAAATATCCCTAGTCGTAGACTAGTATTACACTTGTGCGCGTTGTGAGGGCATAATGGCATAGTTCTCATAAATTTGGGTATAGGATACTCATGCAAGTGTAGTAGGAGGTTGTGTTTTACCGATGGTATGGAAAACAACTTCGCTCTGGATAGACCCCTCAGAATTCCATTGGTAGTATTACTATGTGTCTATGGAAGTCCGAATCAGGGTAGGTGTATTTGGTCTTAACCTGAGACTTGCACCGCAAATACTTGCGACAATCAATGTACTTTGGTTTTAGGTCGTCCAGGGCTTTAACAGGTTCTGTGTACGCCTCTGCTGGGTATATTGAGAATCGTAGTGTATTGGGTGTGATGTCGAGATGGAAGTATCACTCCAGTAATAGTGGATATGATGATCACGTAGGATACTGAACTCGTTCCCTTATATGCTGCAGCTATCGGGATATTATGACTAGGTCATGTTTATCCGATTATAGAGACTAGTTGCTAGAAATCTGATATGTGCTTCGTACGGGGCAGACACATTTCCAGCCCCAGGCCTTGCACCTGACATCCGATACTGGATCGAGATACGCAATACTATGTATACTACACTTGATATAGATCGCTTATTCCTGTAAGCATGTTTCTGGAGAATTGGGTAGGCATAGCGCTTTGCTAGAAGCCAACCTTGTCTTGTAAATTGGTACAAATGTAGTACTAGGTACTTACGTGTTCGGATAGTCCGATGACCGAATTTACTGCCAACATATCCGGGGATCTCATGGGTCGCTTCCCGAAGATTCACCGATGATATATGACTCACACTTTATTAATCTGGGATTTATTAAATGAGAGAGAAAATTAATCTGGGATTAATTACGGAGATATTTTATTTGGGATAAAATATTAATTAAAGAGATATAAGGATTAATTTTGAATTAATCGATAAAATAATATATTCGATATATTATACGAAATTGGATTTCGACGCGGAATTGAAATTAGATTTTAATTCGGGCGAACGAGTTAATGTAGAATTAATTCGTTAGCGACGTGAATAGTGATTTCGCTAGGCATAATCATTTAATTATGTCGCAACGGAAAATTCGTTAATTTGGAATTAGCGAACCCGAGCCCGGGAGTGTTTGCGAGCCCATTCGCATTTCGAATTCGAGTGCGGCACGCAAGTCACATCAAGCGTCAAATCGCTAGTCACATCAATCGTCAAATCATTAGTCACTTTGAGTGATGTGACAACTTATCACTTGATTGATTGATTGATTGATGTAAATAATGATGTGAGTGGTTGGCAAAGCTTTAATGCCATTTGGCTTTTTGGAAAAAGAAAATGGTAAATGAATTTGGAAATTCATTAAAGTGTATTAGATACACTTTTATCCACCAACCAACACAACTCTCTCTTCTCTTTCTTCCTCTCCCATTCACGCCCACAGTGGGCTATTTTCCTTCTGTTTTTCTGGGTAAAAACCGTGAGCAAGGAAGAAGCAATGTGGTGATTTTTGTGGCAAATTTTGTGGCAAAAATCAAGAATGCTAGCACACATCGGGGTCTTGCGAAGGTGATAAGGAAACCGCACACGTGAGCAAGGGATCAACACAAAGCTTGGAGCTTGTTTGAAGATGATCCATGGCCGAATTTGGAGGACACTTTTTCAGCTCACTGCCGAGCCTTCTTGGAGGGAGATAAGGAATTTTGTTCTTCGATGCATCGCTCAACCGCTAGATGTAAGTATTCCGCAACTTCTTCGTGTATTCGCACATGATTTTCATTGCTTAATATGATCTTGGGATGCTTAGAATATTCCAATATTTTCAACTGGGACAAGTTTGCACCGCGTGATAATATGATTGAATACTTTAAAATGATAATGGGCCAACTAGTATAAAATTTTAAATGGGTTTATATATTACATGCATTGCACGCATACATGCTAACACACGATCTTAAAATATACCATGGATTCCCGTTGGGTTAGGGAAGAGGGGAGACTCATCAAAAGGCCATCAGAAAATATGAGTGAATCAGTTAATGAGGGGTCTCGTATGGATCAAGCCAATCTCACCAAGGTTACTGAGCAACTGCAAGCTTTGATCGCCGCTATGTCTAATATGGTTGTGCCCCGCGCTGTGGGAGGCTCTAAGAATGAGAGGCGTGAGGGCCCTCCGAGCGGATTGAATGATGATGTCCCGGTATTTGATGATGATATGGCCGAGTATGCCGCATGGAATATGGCCAGGTCTCAGGTTGAAATACAGAAACTCTATGATCAGGTGGAGTCGGTTACCTGTAAACTGAAGGGTAAACATGAGGACTTGTTGGACTATGAGGCGATGACCTTTGAGGAGCAGCTACCGGCTTAGTTTAAGATGCCCGACATAGCCAAATTCAATGGGAATAGAGACCCAAGGGTCCATCTCCGGCAATATGTCTCGATAATGAGTTCAGTAGGCCTATCACAGCGCCAAGTTCAGAAGATGTTTGGGATGTCGCTTGAGGGGGCACCTGTAGTGTGGTACCATAGCCTTGAAAGAAAGTTTAAGGAAGATTGGAGGGAACTGGCAGACGCCTTTCTAAAACAATATGTCACAGACTTGGAGATTGACTTGTCGCTCCGCGACTTGGAGAACACCAAACAGAAGCCGGAGGAAAGCTTCAAAGACTATATGGATCGCTGAAGAAGCCAGATTCTGAAAATGCAGACCCAGCCTTCAGAGAAGGACCAGATCAAAATGATTATAAGGGGCACCAAACCCTCAATCTATGGAAAGCTGAGGAGGATGACCTCCATGATTACGGACTTTCGACAGTTGAGGGAGATTGTCATGGACATTGAGGAAGAGGAAGTAGAGAACATGAAGTTTTATAGTCTAAACAAGAAGACTGTTGAAGGACCATCAGGTGCCAAGCCTATCTCTGCCGAGGTAGCCGCAGTCAGAAGCCGATATTTTTCTAACCTGGGTAGACCTTTGTCTAAGGTGCTTGAGAAGTTGGCGAGACAAGGGCTCCTTAAACCCTTAGAAGCTAGACCACTCCCCAATCCCCCACCATCTCACAATAACTTGAACCTTTACTGTCACTACCACCAGCAGAAGGGCCATGACACTGACAATTGTACCCGCCTCCGACATGAAATCCAAGACCTCATAGACTCCCACAAAATACCCGACCCCGAGAGAGAACAGCCCAACACATACCGTAACCCCTTGCTTAACTATCACTCCGTTCCACCACCCACCTATATGATCAACTTCGACCTACCCGAAAGCTTCGTCCTCCAAGATCTCAACCACCCAGCTTCTTTCATGAGGATAAGGAATGACAGCGGTGGAGAACTATAGGCCGAGGAAGAAGGCAATGCTGTGAATGATGAAATTGTTCCTCCTAGTTTATTTGATTCTGCATTTTTAGTAAAGACATTGATTTTGTCTATTTGTTCGATCCTTTTCTTATTGAAAATAAAGACGTTCATTTCATTTACTTGCCCGAGTCTCTACCTTTCAAGATGAACAAGATAATCATTAAGGAGTTAGCTTCTCAATATATGAGTTTGAAAGAAGGACTATACAAAAGACAAGCAAATGGCATTCAGCTGAAGTGTTTAAAAAAATAAGAAGGCAATGGAAGCAGTACTGCCGGTGGAAGTTGAGATACAGTCCATGCGGATATTAGCAGAAGCAGAGTTATTGGAGCAAGAATGGGCCTCGCAGAGACTTGAACAATTGGTATTACTGGATGAGAATAGAATGAAGTCCCTGCATCATATGCAGTTATACCGGAAGAGATCGGCCTGAGCATTCAACAAAAGGTGTGTCCTACTAAGATCAGAGAGGGGGATCTAGTACTTAAGCTGTCAAAGCCGTCGATAACGGATCCGAGAGAAAATTTCAAACCTAATTGGGAAGGACCCTACATAGTCCAGAAAGTGATGGGAAACGGGGCAGTGAGACTGTCAGACATAGAAGGGAATGAGTTCACTGAGCCGATCAACGTAGACAAATTGAAGTAATATTTTGCCTGAGGAAGAGAGGACCGAATAGTCACCAAGGGAATTGGCGGAAAGACCTAACCCAACAGGATAAGAAATTCATCCATGCATGCATGCATACACGTAACGCACTTGAATTCTTTTTGTGTTTTGTTTTCCTTGTATTCACAGGTTTCAACGGAAAAAAGAGAAAGCGGCAAATGCAAGCCAACCAGAAGCAGCAACAGTACAATGTCATCAGTTTTAGGAATGAATCATGGGGTTGAGGCCCACATCGGTCTCAGGAATGAATCGAAATCAGTATCAGTTTTAGGAATGAATCACCGGGTTGAGGCCCGCATCAGTACTAGTCTCAGGAAGGAATCCCATGGTTGAGGCCCATTTCAGTATAAGTTTCAGGAATGGATCCCAGGGGGCGAAGCTCACATTATCAGCTGTTGAAAGGAAGAATTACGTGGAGTGAGTGAAAAAAAAAAGGAGAGGGAGAGAGAGAAGTCCTTGATGGTTAGGCATATGTCCGATGATGACATTGTTTGTTGTAGGGAGAAACCTTAGAAACGATAAGTGCGAGATGTGCTCTCATCCGGTATTCTGAATAGTTGATCTCAGCTAGACTCGCGAGCACTTGATCACGGGATCTTAGTGGTGGAAGCCTGAGTAGTCGGCAAGATGACTAGTTGAAGAGATGATGGATCGGTGAATGATCGTTTGCCTAGATGTCCATCCTGGTTTACTTATGCTATGATATATGATATGGTTAGAAACAAAGAAAAAGTCTCTAAAAAGAAAAGAAAAAGACCACCTATAACCGATAAGCGTGAAGCTACCCATGGGCGAGTATTAGGACCACCATGAGGAGAAATGCTACCTTAAAGGGTAGGTGTGTCGAAAAAAGAGAAAGAAAGAAAAAAAAGAAAAAAGAAGAAAAAAAAAGTTCAAAATGAAGAGAAGAGAGAAAGAGAAAAAAAAACCATATCATGTTGAGTACGAGGAAGTATCACAGAGTGTGATCAACATCTAGGTTGGTTAGACCCACTGATCCGATTCTCCGAGACAAAATTATCGAGTTTGCTTACTTAAGGATTAAGTTGCGAAAGAGCCTTGGCACACACACACTAGGAGTCTAGTTCAGATCACTCATTCAGACGAGCAGATATAAGTGTATTAATTACTTTGAAGGTTCTCTGGTTTCGACGCGAAGCATCCGTTGAGGATGAAAATATGTTTAGCTATCAGGATTATCTCGTGAGAGGCAGTATGGTATGTTGGAATGAACCATCACATCACTAGTATCAGTTTTGGGGATGAGTCCCACGGTCGTGACCCACATCAGTAGAAAATTTGGGATGCGTCCCAGGGTCGAGGCCCACAAATCAGTAGCAGTTTTGGGATGCGTCCCAGGGTCGAGGCCCACACATATCATCAGCAATTTTGTGAAGAGTCCTAGGGTCGAGGCCCACATTAGTATCAGCTTAGGGGTGAGGCCCACATCAGCATCAGTTTAGGGGCGAGGCCCACATCCGCATCAGTTTCGGGGCGAGGCCATATCAGTTCGGTTTGGGGGCGAACCCCCATCAGTATCAGTTTGGGGCGAGGCCCACATCAATATCAGTCTGTGGGCCGAGGCCCACATCAGTATCAGTTTGGGGATGAGTCCCAGGGTCGACCACATCAACATCAGTTTTGGGGATGAGTCTCATGGTCGAGGCCCACATCAGCATCAGTATCAGTTTTGGGGATGAGTCCCAGGGTCGAGGCCCACATCAGCATCAATATCAGTCTTGGGGATGAGTCCCAGGGTCGAGGCCCACATCAGCATCAGTATCAGTTTTGGGGATGAGTCCTAGGGGTGAGGCCCACATCAGCATCAGTATCAGTTTTGGGGATGAGTCTCAGGGGCGAGGCCCATATCAGCATCAGATTCAGTTTTGGGGATGAGTCACAAGGTCGAGGCCCACATCAGCGTTAGTATCAGTTGGGATGCATCTCAGGGTTGATGGCCCCCTACATCATCAGTTTTGGGATGCGTCCCAGGGTCGTGACCCATATTGTCAGCGGTATTGGGATGCGTCCCAAGGTCGAGACCCCCGTTGTCGGTTGTAGTTCCGGGATGTGTCCCAGGGTCGAGGCCCCTACATTATCAGTTTTAAGGATGCGTCCCAGGGTCGTGACCCATATTGTCAGCGGTATTGGGATGCGTCCCAGGGTTGAGGCCCTCATTATCGGTTGTAGTTCCTGGATGCGTCCCAGGGTCGAGGCCCCCTACATCATCAGTTTTTGGGATGCGTCACAGGGTCGTGACCCACATTGTCAGCGATATTGGGATGCGTCCCAGGTTCGAGGCCCCCATTGTCAGTTACAGTTATTGGGATGCATCCCAGGGTTGAGGACCCATTGTATCAGCAGTTGTAGTTCCGGGATGCGTCCCAGGGTCGAGCACCCACTACATCGTCTGTTGCAGTTAATGGGATGCGTCCCAGGGTCGAGGCCCGCTGCATCATTAACTTCGTTCGGAGCAGCAGGCAAGTCACGTGGCAGCTGGCGAGCCAGGTAAGTAAAAATGCATTGCATAACTTTGATAGGATTGTCATTGTCACACACTACACAAGTCCCATCAAAGTGGGGGCGACTGTAGGTACTGCATTTTTGCATATAAGTCCCGGTGATGAGTCTCACATGGAGACACTACCTCTTTAAATTGTGGAAGTCGCGGGAAACGGACGTCGGAAGGGAAGAGTCAGAAATCAGCGCCTTGTTGGATCTAATTCGTTTGCTTAGCTTTGGGTTTGCTCATTGAACCTCTGTTTTAAAATTCACCTAGCCCAAAACCAAAGCCACACGCCCACCTAGCCCAAGCCCATTAAATCACATCCAAAAATAATTAAAAATATTTAAAACACATGTCACAAATTAAATTAAATTAAATTAAATCTCATTCCAAAATTAAATAAATCATCTTCCTAATCAAGCCAAATCATATCCCTAATTAAATAGATATTTTCCTTGTGATATATTAATAAGGAGATATCACCATTAATTACAATATTCTTTCCCTACCTATACAAGGATAACCCCAACCCTCTCCTATAAAAGAAAACACAAGCCAAACCCTTGGACCCTAGTTCATGGAGACAGCCACTCAATTTACGCATCAACAACCCTTCACGCCTCTAATTCTACAATCAACACACTCAGTACACGCAAACATCTGCTTCACGCCATAACCCCCCACAAATCTGCCCCTAGCTCCACTCACGCTAACTCCCTCACTCTCTCACCATGCACTAACACTAAAGCCTTCATCCAGCCCCTAACCTCACGCTAAAGCCTTCATCCAGCCCCCCACTCACATCTGTCCTCATTCAACACGTCCCCAAGCCTCTTCAACGCCATCACTCCACTCACACGTAACAACCCCTTAGCCATACACTCACACGCAAACCTTCACCAAATTCACTTACGTACCAGCAGCCCTCCACATGAAACAAAGACAAAGCAGCAGCAACTCTTCAACCCTACAACAAAAATTAATCGAGACCAAAAATTGTCCAGAAACTGCACCGAAATTGCACCCTTAAACCCGCGAACTACACCCCCTAAAATACCACAAAAATAGTCCCAAAAAACTGTACAAATTGTGACAAGAAAATACAGCGAAAACAGCAGCAAAACGGAGTAAAAACTGCAGCCCAAACAGTGAAACAGCGAAATGAAACATTGAACCAGTGAACCGGGGCAATTTAGGAGCATCAACCCTTCCGACAACCGCATACCGCACTTCCGATAGACGACTAAAGAGGTTAGACCTGAGGGCACCCTTCTTCATTTATTTCCGTTTATTTCTTTTATTTTGTTAATATTTCTTTGCATGAGTATCGTTGATTAATGAATGATATGGATGTTGGATGAATGGAAAATGTATTCTCTTGTGATATATCGGATGGAAACCCAGATATAAATTCTGTAGCCGAATCCGAATGGACAGTAGTGCGGTCTGTACTTGGGAAACAATTCCACGTACCACTTGAGCAAACAACACATATTTCACTTTATTTTATCTTGTTCGTCTATTATTCACATTTTACATTCCGCCATTTACTTTCCGTACATTATTTGTTTGTGTATTGATGATATAGTGCGCATGGGCAAATCGAGTTGGATTAAAGGTCCTCCTTTTTGAGGGATGAAAAGCCTAAGGGCTACCTTTGCCACGACGTATTGCCGTGCCGGGCGAAGTATGTTTGATTGAATGTGAGATATGTTTAATCCGGACATACGAAGTTCCACATCATTGTCTCATTCATTTGTATGCATGGTAATATAATGCGCATGGGCTAACTAGGGTGGACTAAAGGTCCTCTATTCGATGGAAATGCCTGAAGCTACCTTTACCACGATGTTTGTGCCGCGCCTTTTATTATGTCATTTACCCTTTACATATCATTGCTTTATTTACGCATGCATTGCATTCTAGTGCGCATGGGCTAACTAGGGTGGATTAAAGTCCTCTATTCGAGGGAAATGCCTAAAGGCTACCTTTACCACGATGTTTTACCGGGCCTGAAGAGGTACACTCAATTGAACGTGAAATGTGTTCAATCGGGCATACAAGGTCCCATATTATTTATTTGTTTATTCATGTATTGATAATTTAATGCGCATAGGCTAGCTAAGGTGGATTAAAGGTCCTCTATTCGAGGGAAATGCCTAAAGCTACCTTTACCAAGATGTTTTAACCGCGCCAAATGAAGTGCACTTGATTGAATGTGAAATGTGTTCCATCGGGCACACGAGGTCCTACATTGTGTATTTGTTTATCCATGTATGTGTTTATGTCGTTTCAGATGCCATTTTGGTAATCTCGTTCAAACATATTTCCGAATGCTACACGAACATATACATTCTGTCTCATTCCGTTCGAACGCGTTTACGAACGTTATTCGAACGCTCATGTATTTTGTTTTATCATGCATCAGGTCTTATCCCGTTCGAACGTGTTCTCGAACACTATACGAAAGCGAACATTATGTTCACCGTTCGAATGCGTTTTCAAACGCTACACGAACGCACATACAGTGAACAGATTTTCTTTCATCACATTTCATGCATGTTCGCTTCTTTAGTAATTTCATTTGTATTACATAATTAACCATATCATTTCACTATTGACACTTTTATTGTTATCATTTATTTATTCCCGCATTTATCTACTTAATGTGTTCGTGAGATTGTGTGCTTGCCTTTATTTCACTTACTTCTACGCATGTAAACTTGGATATAGGTTGTATGCAAACTTAGATATGAGCTTTATTTTCATGTGAATTTAGAAATAGAATACTCTTAGAAATATATATTACGTAGATCCAATTAAATTATTGCACAAATCATTTCATTACAAGTGGCATAAGTAAGGGACCATTCCGAACCCAACGGTTTGAGGTGTTCCCTTGCGAGGGGTGAGTGCGGCCTTAAATCATTTTCCCGGTTCACACCGGGTGGCGACTCCATTTTTATTTCTCTCCGATTTAATCCCCCGTGGGCTACTCTGTACTCCCAACCGGGCCGTCAGCCTAGGACAGCGTCGCCGATTTTTGTATCCTACAGCCAATCACTCAAGTATCTAACACCTGAACTATGTACATGTCGCTCAATTTTTCTGAGAAATAGCTTTCGTCAGCAGATCTGCAATGTTTTCATCTGAAGTGATCTTTTCTATCTTCACATCGCCACGATGAATGATCTCACGAATCAGATGGAAACATCGAAGTACATGCTTGGATCGTTGATGAGACAGTGGTTCCTTAGCCTGCGCTATAGCCCCGTTATTGTCACAATACAAGGAACGGGCTCAGCTACTAACGGAACTACACCTAATCCAATTAGGAATTTTCGGATCCAAACTACCTCTTTTGCTGCTTTAGCTGCAGCCATATATTTCTCTTATGTTGTTGCATCGGCAACAGTCTCTTGCTTGGAATATTTCCAGCTCACTGCTCCGTTGTTCAAACAAAATATGTACCTAGATTGCGACTTAGAGTCTTCTTTATCGGTTTGGAAACTTGCGTCGGTGAACCTAGTAACCTCAAGTTCTCCATCTCCATAGACTAAGAAAGCATCTTTAGTTCGTCTAAGATACTTAAGGATGTTCTTAACTGCAATCCAGTGACCATCACCTGGATCGGCCTGATAGCGACTGCATATACTCAAAGCATATGAGACATCAGGTCGCGTACATATCATTGCATACATAATCGATCCAACAGCAGAAGTGAACGGGATCCGACTCATGTTGTTTCTCTCATCTTAAGTTTTAGGACATATGTCCTTAGATAGAAAGACGCCATGTGAAACTGGCAGCAGTCCCCTCTTAGACTGATCCATGTTGAATCTCTTCAACACTTTGTCAATGTATGAGCTCTATGAGAGTCCAAGCAGCTTTCTAGATCTATCCCGGTAGATCCTTATTCCCAGAATAAAGGCTGATTCTCCAGATCTTTCATGGAGAATTTTAATGAAAGCCAAGATTTCACCAATTGTAGCATGGGAATGTCATTGCCAATAAGCAAAACATCATCAACATAAAGGACAATGAATGTCAGTGCGCTGCCACTAACCTTCTTATATACACAAGAATCATCTTCGTTTTGAATGAAATCATATTCTTTTATGAAATCATCAAAACGTTGGTTCCAAGAATGTGATGCTTGCTTCAATCCATAAATGGATCGATTTAACTTGCAAACCTTGTTTGTATATTTTGGTACGAAAAAACTGTCAGGCTGTTGTATATAAACATCCTCCAAAATGTTTCCATTAAGGAAAGCGGTTTTGACGTCCATCTGCCATATTTCATCATCAAAATATGCAACAATAGCAAGCATTATGAATGAATTTAATCATGGCGACAAGTGAAAAAGTTTCATCGTAATCGAAACCATGTCGTTGACGATACCCTTTCGCTACAAGCCTAGCTTTGTACGTTTGTATGTTGCCATCCATGTCCGTCTTCTTCTTGAAGACCCATTTACAACCAATTGGCTTAACGCCTTATGGTGCATCAACCAGTGCCCAGACTTGGTTGGTATACATGGAATCCATTTCAGACTTCATGGCTTCTTGCCATAAAGCGGAGTCGATATCTTGTACCGCTTCCTCATACGTAGCCGACTCATTATCCTTAATAAGATTGATATCTATATAAGGTGAGATCAGAAACCCATACCTCTCAGGTTATTTTCTGACTCTCTCCGATCTACGCAGTTCTTGTGTATTAGAAGATTGTGGTACAGTCTCATCCCTGATGAACTGTTCATGTTTCGTTTGGGAGTCGGTGACAGGAACAGTATCACTACGATTTTCATCGAGTTCTACTTTCCTCCCACTTGCCACTGCATTTAGGAATTCATTTTCGAGGAAAACCACATGTAGAGCAACAAATACTTTGTTCTCTTGTGGGTTGTAGAAGTAATATCCTTTGTTTTCCCTAGGATAACCTACAAATAGGCACTTATCCGATTTGGGTTCTAGTTTGGAACCATCCAAACATTTTACATATGCCCAACATCCCCGAACCTTCACGAATGTGAAACCCGGTTTCTTTCCTGTCCATATTTCATATGGATTCTGTCCAACAGACTTTGACAGAACCTTATTCAAAATAAGTATTGCACTGTTCAATGCATATCCCCATAAGGAAATTGGTAGCTCAGTGCAACTCATTATAGACCTTACAATGTCCAACAAAGTTCGATTTCTCCGTTCGGACACACCGTTTAATTGAGGTGTTCCGGGAGGAGTCCAATGTGAAAGAATACCATACTCTTTCAAGTAATCGAGAAACTCATTGCTTAAGTATTCTCCACCACGGTCTGACCGTAATGTTTTAATACTTTTACTGGTATGTTTTTCTACTTCGTGTCGAAACTCTTTGAATTTCTCAAAAGTTTCTGACTTGTGTATCATAAGATACACATAACCATAACGTGATGCATCATCCGTAAAGGTTACGAAGTATTCATATCCACCTCTAGCATGGCTAGACATGGGCCCATATACGTCACTATGAACGAGGGCTAATAGTTCGGTGGCAATAACATCTTTACCGCTAACATGCGTTTTAGGCATCTTACCTAATAAACAAGATTCACAGACGTCGTATGAATTAGGATCAAATCCGTCCAAGTATCCACTCTTCGAAAGTGTGGATATACGAGTCTTGTTTATGTGTCCCAGATGACAATGCCACAAATAGGTTTCATCTATTTTACTCATTTTGAGCCTTTTGTTTGTCATGTTATATGTTTGAGATTCATTTATATTCAAAATATAAAGACCATTATTTACATCAACAATGCATATCTCAAAATCATCTTTATAAACAAAACACCTTGTGTTTCTGAATACAAAGGTATACCCAAAATGGGTTAAACAAGATACAGATATAATGTTTATAGTCAAACTAGGTACATAATAATAGTCTGATAAAGTAAGTACATGCCCCGAGGGGGTAAATTCAAAATATAGGTCCCAACAGCCAAAACGACGACTCTAGTCCCATTTCTAACTCGGAGGTCGATCTCTCCTGAAGCAAGTCTCCTGCTAATCTGCAGATCCTGCACATTAGTACATATATGAGTACCACATCCAAAATCAAAAATCCAATTTTTAAAACTATAAGTAGACATGTTTATTTCAATAACAAACATACTTGAAGCTGGTGTCTTGCCCGCCTTCACTTCCTTTATGTGCGCCTTGTACTCACGGCAGTCACGCTTTCAGTGACCCCATTTGCCACACTATAGGCAGACATCTTGGGATTTGTCCTTTGCCTTCCCAGAAGACTTTGATGATTTGGCCTTGCCCTTTCTTTTCTTCTTCTTCACACCTCCAGAAGCCTTCGGCCAAGCCTTGGCTTTCTGAGATGTCAAAGCGAAGTGCGCCTCGCGCTTCTTGCCCTTTAAAAGCTCTTTTTTCTGCCTCTTTCAGCATTGCCATCAACTCTCCAAGAGTCTTTTCTTGGTTCATCATATTATAGTTTATGATGAACCCGCTCCAGCTGTCAGGAAGAGACTGTAAGATCAAATCTATGGAAGTCTCAGTCTCAAAGGTTATGCCCAGCTGACCCAGCTGTTCAATGTCAGCAATCATCTGTGACACATGGTGCTCGACAGATGTACCCTCTGACTTTCGAGAGTGAAAAAGCTTCTTCTGCAATTCATACTTCTGCGATCTAAGGTTAGATCGGTGAAGGTCCCTCAATTTCAACATCATTTCGTATGGATCCAATCCCTTGTTTTGACGATGAAATTGTGGGGTCATTACAGCAAGCATGACAGATTGAGCAGATGACTTCTTATCACTTTGAGTCTTCCAAAGCTCAAGCTCAAGTGGCTGCTCAATTCCGGGCTTAGGTCCGAGAGGTTTCTCTATCGTATAGAGCATCTTCTCAGCCCCCAGGACAATCCTGAGGTTCATATCCCAGTCGGGAAAGTTCGCACCGTTAAAGACATTTTCGCCCATGATAATGTCCCTAACGTTGATCTTTCCAGCCATCTTAATTTCAATAGTCTAACTATTCAATTAACGATTTCAGGTACAGTCCAACTGTTAAAAGAAAACAATAAAATATTAGTCCAACTAATATAAATATATAATGATGAAAATAATTTGAAAGCGCATATTTGGCAAGTATTAAACGAAATTACAAATTTAATACTGGCCTACCACTATTTTTCGGCGAGCCTCTAACCCTCTGTTGAGTACTCAGGAAACCCAGTTTCCTAGTGGGCTAGGATCCCGTTAAATAACACACAACCTTGACTTTGGTCAACATGCTGTATGAAACTTAACTAGGTAGATCTCTAAGATCAATTGGATCCCATCCAATTCCTAGATCCTATAGGTGGACCACTAAGTTCGAAACATATATCCAATATATGTAATATATCCAATATATTTCCTAACCTATTTCCTCTGAATCAACTAAGCTTTGGCTTTGGCTCAACAAACTTAATGATTCCAGTTAAGCGTGACCCATTGACAGTGGGAAAGCTTCGTAATCGAAGTCGATGAACAAGAATTGACCTTGACTTTGGCCAACAAGTCACAACCGCCCAAGACATACGATATGGAACAAAGCTTACGCGGTTCAAACACATCCACGATGGATAAAGGTCTTGACTTTGGCCAACAAACCAATACCAATCTTGGATCTTGAGAGAGAACCACTCAATGGAAGGAAAAACGCTTATTATTGATTGAGGGTTTTTCACGTAAATTGGCAACCTATGTATTATATTTGATTAGGTCTCATCATACACCCTTAAGCATGCATTCTAAAAGCATAATAAGGCGCGAATAAAATTAATAATGATATGCGGATGAATATATAACAAACTTTGTTCCTGGAACAAATCTCTCAATTTCCTCTCTCCCGCTAGCACTATTCTTACTTCTACCCAATTACATAATACTTCTAAAGAAACCTCATTTACATTGAGGGGAATTGGTGAGAAGAGAAATACAAAGAGAATATAGATAATAGGCTGGACACGCAGGTCCAATTTAATAAATTCTAAATTTATTAAAACAATTTCCAAAATTGCTCTCACCCTTCTAATATCCATCTGATATACATTATTCATACAATACATCCAAGTATTCACACAAAGCATGTTATTCAATCAATCTAATCCAATTAATTAATCTTTGAATTAATGACCATCCAATGTTCAAACAACGATTTGATTTACGCGAGTCCAACTCGTTTAAGAATAAATACTCAAAGTACGTATTCTTGAATTATATCGAACTACAATTTTAAATCCAATTTAAATTGTATCCAATACTAATTCATATTTAATTCCAAATTAAATAATTACACTTTTAATAGTGCCTTTTAGACCTGGATTCCAAATCCAATCTTCATGGGTCTCAAAGGCCCAATTAGTATCCAATACTATTTAATTAAAGTCCAATGGGCTTTTAATTAATTCTTTAGGCATGGCCTTTGGCCATTATGGATCAAACCCAAGATGCCAATGCCCAATTAAGGAATCACCATTTTTTGTCAAAAATCAATTTTGGCCCATTAGGCCTAATTTAATTGTTTAAAGGCCCAATTGTCATATTTGGACTTTATGAAAATGGTTTTAGGCCCAATTGGATCCAACCCAATTGTCCTAAACCAAAATTGGCCCAACCAAGCCCCATTAAACTCAAATACAACAAAATTAGCCCAATCCAATTTTAAAGACTAATTTAATTAATATAACATTCCAAATATCACATTAATTTTAATTAAAGTGTAATTACAATAATTAATTAATTAAACTAATATTTCCAAAATATCAATTAAACTAATTAATCAAGTTTTATTATATTCAATTCATGTCCAACACAATTGAAGCAAAACAATTCATTCCATGCTTCTATAGCTCATAGCACTATGAGAAAATAATATCCAATTTTTGATTTCAATCAAATTAAATCATCAATCAATATTCATTTCACTCTTTAAACTTATCCAATAGCCTAAAATCAAAAAATAACCATGAGCAAAATTAAGGGTTATATTCGGCCACTTGAAGGAATTGGGGAAAATTAGATCCAATTAAATTTTCTCAAATCATATGATGCATAAATCTAATTCAGCATCATCAAAACACAACCAAGCAACGAATTTGAAAAAATCATGCTCCAAACACAAAATCCCCAAATAAAGTATATAAATCCTAAACTTAAATTATGCTTAGATATGGCTCTGATACCATTGTTAGTGTCCTACACATGTCAAGGATCTCTACAACATGATTTAGTGTGTGAATAATAAAAAGAAGTTTGCAGAATAAACTTACATTGATCGGTTTGGATGATGAATTTCAAAGCTTTCTTTGAATTTGTTGGAAGCTCCAAGCTTTCTTTTGAATTTCCAACTCAAGGATGAGTTTCCTTATCACCTTCTAGGACTCCTTGAAAGTGCTAGCTTAAAGAAATTTTGCAACAAAACTTCAATGGAGGAGGAAGAAGCTCACGGCATTTAGGAAAGAATGAGAGAGTTTTTTGTGATTTGTGAATAGTTAGTCTTACTTCAAAAGTTGAGTTGCCTTTACATACCAAGGTTGTGTGTTGGATTTGGTTTGAGTGTTTTAAAAGCAATCTAAGCTTTAGTCAACCAATAACAACTTCCATCAAGTGTCAAACATCTTGATGTAAGTCAAGTGGGTCCCACCACTTTTAAATTCCAAATTTAAGTCGAATAACTCAACACGCAACTTCACTCGGGCCCAGGTTCGTTAATTCCGAACTAAAAGAATTTTATGTTGCGACATAATTAAATCTAATTTAATTAAAAATTATGCCTCGTAAAATTATTACGAAAGTTGCTTACGAATTAATTTTAAATTAATTCGTTCGCCTGAATTAAAATCAAATTTTAATTCCACTTTGAAATGTAATTTCATTTAATATATCCAATGTATTATTTAATCGATTAATTCCAAATTAATCGCATTCTCTCTTCTATTCAAATTTTATCCTAGATAAATTCTTACCTTAATTAATCTCAGATTAATTTTCTCTCTTATAATTAATCCTAGATTAATTCTATTCGAGTCAAATGTCATCGGTGAATCTTTGGGAAGCGACCCATGAGATCCTTGGATTATGTTGGCAGTAAATGTTGGTTTCTAGATTAGGTCCCAAGAATCATCAAATCAAGCAAGAAAAACGCATGAATACACAAAGGAGAATGGCGGAAACATACTCACAATGAACGGATCTTGCGACGCGAAGAACACAAGCCTTCAAGCTTCCTCAAAAGCCACGGCAGCAGCTCCCTTTGGCAGTGGACTGTACGGTGGTGACTGGTTTGGCTCCTCCAAGAATCAGCCATTGATGACCTCCATTGAAGCTCCAAGCTTCAAGCTTCAAAAGATGATTCCAAGGTCGTAAATTCGCTGCCCTATCACCTTTGTGTAACCCATTTGTGTGTGCTAGCACCTTTGTTTTGCCACAAAACACTCTCACAAGCTTCTCTTTCTCATTCGGTCGAACCAGAAAAATGGAGAAGAGAGAAGTGGCTCAAAGCCGAGAGGGAGAGGAGGGAAAAGAGAAGAACGTGAGGTGAGAGAGAGAGTGAAAAAGAAATAAAAAAGTGTTTGGTTTTTATATTTCCAAAATAAATAAAACCATTTACCACCTTTTTAATTTCCATTTACCAAAAAGTCAAAAAAAAAAGCAAAAGCCATTAAATGCTTTTTCAACTCACATCATCTCACATCAATCAATCAATCAATTGGCACATCACTCAAAGTGACATGTGATTTGACGCTTGATGCGACTAATGATTTGACCCTTGATTTGACTTGCGTACCGCATTCGAATTTGAAATGCGAATGCGCTCGCAAATAATCTCGGGCTCGGGTTCGCTAATTCCAAATTAATGAATTTTCCGTTGCTACGTAATTAAACGATTACGCCTAGCGAAATCACTATTCACGTCGCTAATGAATTAATTTAGAATTAATTCGTTTGCCCGAATTAAAATCTAATTTTAATTCCGCGTCGAAATCCAATTTCACATAATATATCAAATATAGTATTTTATTGATTAATTCCAAATTAATCGTTCTCTCTCTTTAATTGATATTTTATCCCAGATAAAATATCTCTGTAATTAATCCTAGATTAATTTTCTCTCTCTTCTAATTAATCCCAGATTAATAAAAGTGCGAGTCATACGTCATCGGTGAATCTTGGGAAGCGACCTATGAGATCCCCGGATATGTTGGCAGTAAATTCGGTAGTCGGACAATCCGAACACGTAAGTACCTCGTACTACGTTTATACCGATTTACAAGACAACGTTAGCTTCAAGCCAACACACTACGATTCTCAATATCCCGATAGCTTGAGCATTTAAGAGAACGAGTTCCGTATCCTATGTGATCATCATCTCTATATGACTGGAGTGATACTTCCGTCTTAACATCACACCCAACACACTACAATTCTCAATATACCCAGCATTCGCGTACACAGAACCTGTTAAAGCCCTGGACGACCTCAACCAAAGTATATTGATTGTCGCAAGTATTAGCGGTGCAAGTCTCAGGTTAAGACCAAATACACCTACCCTAATTGCAGACTCCCATAGACACATAGTCATACTACCAATGGGATTCTGCGGGGTCTAATCCAGAGCGAAGCTGTTCCCGTACCATCGGTAAAACACAACCTCCTATTACACTTGCATCAGTATCCTATACCCAAATATATGAGAACTATGTTGTTGTGCCCTCACAACGTGCACAAGTGTAATACTAGTCTTTTACGTATTTATCGATGTCCAATCTCGATAATACTCTGACTAGGGATATTTAATGATTTATCCTTCGTGGACTGATACTGTCTCATATCATTCTCAGTCCAGGAACAAATCACAGGGACCTCCTATCATTTATACATCTAGGTGATCTAATCACAAATGATAATAGTGCAATCTCCTTGGTCACATAGTTAATTTGTACAACAACACCGTGATCTGTACAAATAGTGACGTATGGGTCATAATTGTCCAACAATCTCCCACTTGGCCTATAGCCAGTCACTCGAGTACTTGATAGCCGAACTATGTACGGTTGGCTCAAACTGCTGAGAAAAGCTTTTCGTCAGCGGATTTACATGATTATCATCTGATGCGATTTATTCGATCATCACATCGCCACGATGTATGATCCGAACGAATCAAATGAATATCGAAGTAAGTATCTGGATCGTTGATGAGACCATTAATTCTTTAGCATGTGCTGACACCTAGCTCAGCTGCTAAACAAACTATATCTAATCTAATTAGATTTATTATCGACCCAAATGGCTTCTATTGCTGCCTCAGCTGCAGCAATAACCCGTATTTGTTGTTTATTCGGTAACAGTATCTTGCTTGGAAGATTTCCAGCTCACTGTTCCGTACTACAACTGTATAGTACCTTTGTTACGACTTATAGTCGTTATCATGAAAGCCAAGCTTTCACCGATTATTATTATGGGAATATCATTTCCAAGAAATGATATATCATCATTACTCAGAACATTCACAGTCAGTGCGCTCCCACTAACCTCCTTATACACACAAGAATTATTACGTTTTGTATTAAATCATAAATCATTATTATTACATCAAAACGATAATTCCATGAACCTAATGCTTGCTTCAATCCAAACATGGATCGAATAACCTGCAAACCTAGTTTGCTTGTTTGGTTTTAAAAAACAGTCAGGATGTTGTAAACATCCTCCAAAAGGTTTCCGTTAAGGAAAGTGGTTTTGGCATTCAGCTGCCACATTTCATAAATGAAACATGCAGCATCAGCAAGCATGTCGAAATGGATTTACCATGGCAACATGTAAAAGGTTGAATCGTAATCAACATAATGTTGATAACGATACCTTTCCGCTAAAAGCCTAGCTTTATACGTTGGTATGTTGCCATCCATGTATGTCTTCCTTGAAGACTTATATAGTACCAATAGGCACAATGCTTTGCGGTATATCTACTAGTATCTAAACATAGTTGGTATACATGGAATCCATATCGGACTTTATGGCACTTTGCCATAATAGGGAGTCGATACCTTGTATCACTTCCTCATACGTAGTCAGTTGGTATACCTCAATAAGATAGACATCTTTATGAGGTGAGATCAGAAACCCATACCCCAGGTTGTTTTCTGATTCTCTCCGACCTATGTGGTTCTTGTGTATTCGAAGATTATTGGAATAGTTTCATCCTGATGAACTATTTGTGTTCCATTAAGATTCGGTGCCTTGAATAGTATTACCCTGATTTTCATCGAGTTTTACTATCCTCCCACTTACCACTGCATATTGGTATTCCTCTTAGGAAAACCGCATGGTTAGCAACAATCTAATTGTTCTCTCGTGAGTTGTATAAGTACAATACTTATGGTATCCCTAGGATAACCTACAATTGGCACTTATCCAATTTGGGTTTTAGTTTGGTATCATCCAAACATATGCCTAGCATACCCAAATATTCAGGAATGAGAAACCTGGTTTCTTTCCTGTTCATATCTAATATGTTATCTGTCAAACAGATATTTATGGAACCTTATTCAAAATAAGTTCTGCACTGTTTAGCGTATCCGTTGAAGGAAATGGTAGCTCAGAGCGACTCATGATTAACCTTATCATGTCCAACAAAATTCGGTCTCTCATTTCGGACACACCGTCAAACTGACGTGTTCCGTGAGGAGTCCTCATTGAAAGAATACTATACTCTTTCAAGTATACGAGAAACTTATTGCTTAAGTATTTTCCATTACGGTCTTACCGTGACTGTTTTAATACTTTAGCCGATCTGTTTGTCTATTTCGTGTCGAAACTCTAAAAGTTTCCGATTTGTGTTTCAAAAGAAACACATAACCATACGCGATGCCACATCCTTAAAGATCACGAAATATTCATATCCACATCTAGCCTAGCTAGACATGGGCCCACTTGTTTCTCTATGAACTAGGGCTAACAGTTCGGTGGCATTTACATTTTTACCAAGTAAATAGTGTTTTAGGCACTTTGTCCAATAAACTAGATTCGTAGACTTTATTTGAATAGAATCAAATTAGTCCTAGTACCCACTCTTCGAAAGTGTGGATATACGATTCTTGTTTAGTAGTGTCCCTAACAACTATGCCACAATTAGTTTCTTCTGATCAAACCAGTTTGAGCTATTTGTTTGTCATGTTATATATTTGAGATATATTTATATTCTAAATATAAATTCTGTTATTCACATCTAATGTGTTTATCTCAATATCATCTTTATATAATAAAACACTTTAGTGTTCTAGAATATAAAGGTATATCCGCAACGGATTATACACTGATATAGAGATAATGTTTCTAGTCAAACTAGTTACATTATAACAGTTTCCTAATTTAAGTACATACCCAAAGGGTAGTTCCTAAACTTAGGTATCTACGGTAAAAACAGCGACTTTCGTCCCGTTTACAATTCGCAGATATAATCTCAATAGAAGTCAGTATCCTGCTCATAGCAGATTCTGAACATCAATACATATTTTATGTATCACACTAAGTATCTAAAATCCAATTTTAATACTAGTTGTGAACATATTTATGACAAACATATTTGAAGTCAGAGCCTTGCTCGTCTTCAATTCCTTCTCGGGATATGTCCTTTTATCTTCCTAGAAGATTATAATGATTTTGCCTTTGCCCTTTTTCACACTCCAGAAGCCTTTGGCCAAGCCTTGGCATTCTGGAATATCGAAGTAAGGTGCGCCTTGCGCTACTTGCCTAATTGCAAAGTTTGACTTTGTCTCCTTGAGAATAGTCATTAATTCTCCAAGAATTATTTATTGCAATTTAGTATTTCAAAGATCTAAAATAGATCCATGAAAATCCTTCAATTTCATTATCATACTTTAAGGATCTAATCCTTAGTTCTAATTCAGAAATTAAGGAGTCTACTGCGGTAAATATAATGGATTAAGCACTAAAGTTATCATTATATGAATATTCCAAATATCATGTTCCACTTATTTGCTTAACTCTGAGCTTAGGCTTAATATGTTATTTATCAAATAAAGTAACTTATTATTTTCTAGGACCATCCTGAAATTTAATCCCAATTTGAAAATTAATGCATTTAAACACATTTTCCCTAGGATTATGTTTTAAATGTCAATCTTTCAATTTTATCTTGATTCTAATAGTCCAACTATTTAATCAACGATTTTTGGTACTATATATTATAATGATTATTATAGTCCAACTATACAATCAAATATAATTTAAATTAATTAACCTCAATTACATTGATTACTATAATCCAATTATAAAATCAACTGTAAATCGAAATTAATTAATTCAAATATATTGATTACTATAATCCAATTATATAATCAACTATAATACAGTCCAACTGTTTATTAAAACAACAATTTAAATATTAGTCGAACTAACATTTAATTTAATGATGAAATAATTTGAATGAGCGCGTATGGCAAGTAATTAAACGAATATTGCAAATTCAATTCTTGCCTCCCACTATTTTTCGGCGAGCCTCTAACCATCTGTCGAGTACTCGGGAAACCGCGTTTCCTAGTGGGCTATGATCCCGTTAAATATCACACAATCTTGACTTTGGCCAACAAATTGTATGATAATTAACAAGGTAGATCTCTAAGATTGATTGGATCCAATCCAATTCCTAGATCCGGTAGGGGGACATCCAAGTCCGAAACATATATCTTATATATGCCAATATATCCAATGTATTACCTAACCTTTTTCCTCTGAATCAACTAAGCATTGGCTTTGGCACAACTAACTTAGTGATCCCAGTCAAGCGCGACACATTGAACATGGAAAGCTTCGTAATGATATGCGGATGGATACTTTACATTGATCCTAGATCAAATCTCTCTTTCTCTCTCCCGCTAGCACAACTATTTCTTCTACCCGTTACACTACATTTTTAAAGAAACCTAATTTAAATTGAGGGGAATATGTGAGAAGAGAATACAAAGAGTATAGAGGTGATAAGGCTGGACACGCAGGTCCAATTAATAAATCAAATTTATTACAATTTCTAAAATTGCCCCACCCATCTAATATCCATCTGATATACATTATTCATGCATTGCAACCATGTATTCACACAAGCATGTTATCAATCAATCTAGTCCAATTAATTAATCTGATAATTAATGATCATCCAATGTTCAAACAACGATTTGATTTTGCTCGAGTCAAACCGTTTTTCGAATAAGTACTCAAAGTACGAATTCTTGAATTAAATTAAACTACAAAATTAAATCCAATTCAATTTGTATTTAATACTAAATCACTATTTAATTCCAAATTAAATATTACACTTTATTAACGAACATTTACGACTTAAATTCCAAATTCAATCGTAACGAGTATCAAAGCCCGATTAACGTCCAACATTTATTTAATTAAAGTCCAATGGCTTTAATTAATTTCTTCAAGGCGTGGACTTTTGGTCAACTCGGGTCAAACCGATAACCAAAGTCCAATCCGGGATTTACCCCATAAGCCCAGAAATCAAATTTGGCCCATTAGGCCCAATTAAATAATTAAGGTCCATTAAGTCATAATTGGACTTTATGGATGCGGTTTTGGGCCCAATTGGATCCAACCAAATTGGCCTAAACCTAACTTTGTACAAAAAGCCCAAAAGTCCAATTACAACCTATAAGGCCCAAATCCAATTTTAAGCCCAATTAATTAACTTATAAAATTCCAAATTCTATAATTAATTAACCTAAGTGTAATACACAATTAATTACCCAATTAACATTTCTAAAACATCAATTAGCCTAATTAATGAAGCACTTCTACATCAAATAGTGTCCAACACAATTCAATCAAAATCAAACCCAATTTCATGCTTCTTCATTCTCGGTAATATAGGGGTTTTTTTCATTCGATTCGGTTTCAATACAATTGAATCCACAATCATTATTTTCAAATCAATTCAACTCATCCAATGAATCAAACAACAAAAAAACACCACGAATTTATTTCTCTAAGAATTGGCCAAGCCACAATTTGGGGAAAAATTGTTCCAAATCAAAATTCAATTCAATTGAAC
Source organism: Zanthoxylum bungeanum (assembly GCA_019454045.1). Classification (NCBI taxonomy): domain Eukaryota; kingdom Viridiplantae; phylum Streptophyta; class Magnoliopsida; order Sapindales; family Rutaceae; genus Zanthoxylum; species Zanthoxylum bungeanum. The sequence goes on from SKCR01042445.1 coordinate 49,025, forward strand.
TTCAAAACAACATTACCCAATTGTTTCAAGTCATCCAATGATCAAAAAAACAAAATTATGCCAAGACAAATTTAGTGTTCGGCCAAGCCTCCATTTTTGGGGAAAATTTGATCCAACCAAATTTCTTGAAATTGATCATGCACAACATCAATTCAACCTCATTCAAGCATACTTAATCAAACAATTCATGCTCAAATCGAGTTTACCCAATTTTAACCCTAAAATTTTCATGTTTGATCAAAGCTCAAGATACCATTGTTGGTTTCTAGATTAGGTCCCAAGAATCATCAAATCAAGCACAAAAACGCATGAATACACAAAGGAGAATGGCAGAAACATACTCACAATGAACGGATCTTGCGACGCGAAGAACACAAGCCTTCAAGCTTCCTCAAAAGCCACGGCAGCAGCTCCCTTTGGCAGTGGACTGCACGGTGGTGACTGGTTCGGCTCCTCCAAGAATCGGCCATTGATGACCTTCATTGAAGCTCCAAGCTTCAAGCTTCAAAAGATGATTCCAAGCTCACAAATTCGCTGCCCTATCACCTTTGTATAACCCATTTGTGTGTGCTAGCACCTTTGTTTTGCCACAAAACACTCTCACAAGCTTCTCTTCTCATTCGGTCGAACCAGAAAAATGGAGAAGAGAGAAGTGGCTCAAAGCGAGAGAGGGAGAGGAGGGAAAAGAGAAGAACGTGAGGTGAGAGAGAAGTGAAAAAGAAATAAAAAAGTGTTTGGTTTTTATATTTTCCAAAATAATAAAACCATTTACCACCTTTTTAATTTCCATTACCAAAAAGTCAAAAAAAAAAAGCAAAAGCCATTAAATGCTTTTTCAACTCACATCATCTCACATCAATCAATCAATCAATTGTCACATCACTCAAAGTGACTTGTGATTTGACGCTTGATGCGACTAATGATTTGATGCTTGATTTGACTTGCGTGCCGCATTCGAATTCGGAAATGCGAATGCGCTCGCAAATAATCCCGGGCTCGGGTTCGCTAATTCCAAATTAACTAATTTTCCGTTGCTACGTAATTAAACGATTACGCCTAGCGAAATCACTATTCAAGTCGCTAACGAATTAATTCTAAATTAATTCGTTCGCCCGAATTAAAATCTAATTTTAATTCCGCGTCGAAATCCAATTTCGCATAATATATCAAATATATTATTTTATTGATTAATTCCAAATTAATCGTTCTCTCTCTTAATTGATATTTTATCCCAGATAAAATATCTCCGTAATTAATCCTAGATTAATTTTCTCTCTCTTCTAATTAATCCCAGATTAATTAAAGTGCGAGTCATACGTCATCGGTGAATCTTTGGGAAGCGACCCATTAGATCCCCGGATATGTTGGCAGTAAATTCGGTCGTCGAACAATCCGAACACGTAAGTACCTCGTACTACATTTATACCGATTTACAAGACAAGGTTGGCTTCTAGCAAAGCGCCATGCCTACCCAATTCTCCAGAAATATCCTTATAGGAATATGTGATCTATATCAAGCGTAGTATACCGAAGTATTGTGTATGTCGATCCAGTATCGGATGTGTTCACGTGCTAGGCCTGGGGCTGGAATTATGTCTGCCCCGTACGAAGCACATATCGGATGTCTGGCAACCAGTCTCTATTGCCATAATATCCCAATAGCTCGAGCATTTAAGAGAACGAGTTCCGTATCTTATGTGACCATCATCTCCATATGACTGGAGTGATACTTCCGTCTTAACATCACACCCAACACACTACGATTCTCAATATACCCAGCATTGGCATACACAGAACTTGTTAAAGCCCTGGACGACCTCAACCAAAGTATATTGATTGTCACAAGTATTAGCGGTGCAAGTCTCAGGTTAAGACCAAATACACCTACCATGATTGCAGACTCCCATAGACACATAGTCATACTACCAATGGGATTCTGCGGGGTCTATCCAGAGCGAAGCTGTTTCCCGTACCATCGGTAAAACACAACCTCCTATTACACTTGCATGAGTATCCTATACCCAAATATATGAGAACTATGATGTTGTGCCCTCACAACGTGCACAAGTGTAATACTAGTCTTTTACGTATTTATCGATGTCCAATCTCGATAATACTCTGACTAGGGATATTTAATGATTTATCCTTCGTGGACTGATACTGTCTCATATCATTCTCAGTCCAGGAACAAATCACATGGACCTCATATCATTTATACATCTAGGTGATCTAATCACAAATGATAAGAGTGCAATCTCCTTGGTCACATAGTTAATTTGTACAACAACACCGTGATCTATATAAATAGTGACGCTATGGGTCATAATTGTCCAACAGTAAATACGGTCATCGGACTATCCGAATACGTGCATACCTAGTACCATGTTCTTACCGATCTACAAGACATGGTTGGCTTATAGCAAAGTACCGTGCCTACCAAATTCTCCAGAAATATTCTTTTAAGGAATACATAATCTTTATCAAGCGTAGTATACTAAGTATTGCGTATTACTATCCAGTATCAGATGTCATATACTAGGCCTAGGGCTGGAATTATGTCTGCCCCGTACGAAGCATATATCGGATCACTAGCAACTAGTTTCTTTAATTGGATAATCATGACCTTTTCATATTATCCCGATAGCTGCAGCATATAAGAGTACCAGTTCTGTATCCTGCATGATCATTATCTCCATATGACTGAAGTGACACTTCCATCTTGACATCAAACCCAATACACTACGATTCTCAGTAAACCCAGAAGAGGCGTACACAGAACTTGTTAAAACCCCGGACGACCAAAAACAAAGCGTACTGATTGTCACAAGTATTAGCGATGCAAGTCTCAAGTTAAGACCACATACACCTACCCTGATTCGGATTCCCATAGAGACATAGTCATACTACAAATGAGATTCTGAGGGGTCTATCCAGAGCAAAGCTGTTCCCGATCCAACGGCTAACAGAACCTCTTATCACACCTGCATAAGCATCCAATACTTAAATATATGAGAACTATGACGTTAAGCTTCCATAACGCGCACAAGTGTAATACTAGTCTATTATGCATTATCGATTTCCAATCTCGATAATACTACAACTAGGGATATTTAATGATTAAACCGTTCGTGGATTGATATTGTCTCATATCTTATTAATCCGGAACTAATCATAAGGACTTTTATCATTTATTTATATTCAAGTAATCTATTTACAAAATGATAAAATAGCAATTTCCTTTGTCACGTAGTTAATTTGTACAAAAACCACAATGTCTTTTACAAATAGTGATGTTATGGGTCACAATTGTCCAACATCAAGTTCGCCTATGATGCCACTGTGAATATTTCTTCCAGCGTACCAAATCCACATGTGCCCAATCCACCTGGTAAAGCAATAAAAGCGTCAGCATGATTAATCATTTCAGAAAGTCTTTCAGACATACCTGAGACAATGCATTCTTCTCCATTTGATTTTCCGATGAGGTTTTCGTCTGCCAAAGGTTTTGGAATGATCCCTAAAATTTGACTGCCACCTTCTTGCATGACCTTTGAAACACATCCCATCAATCCAAGATTGCCACTGGCATATACTAAATGCATGTTTCTTTCCACGATAAATCTACCAAATTCTTTTGCAGCCTCAACAAATTATGATTTAATTCCAGAGCCAGTTCCACAAAACACACATATATTAGTGACTCGTCGTCTTAAAGTTTTCTCCATTTTTGCTCTCTCTATTATCTAGATTTTCGAAGAGAGAAAGGATTAGTTGTATTTATGGATCTTGAAAAAGTGTGAGTAAGAAAAGCACTAGTACCTGCAAAGTGACAATTATCAGATGAACCGTAAAATAGATCGTGAAAGTCAAAAAGTTTAAATACTGTCAGCAAAAATTAAAGTAAATGAAATCAAAACAGTAAATTAAAGTAAATCAAAACAACAATTTAAGGAAAGGAAATGAAAATAATGAATTGAAACAATATGTAATGGTAGTTGTGACTGTGGCTCACATCTTTCTCTGGTTTTACGTCCAGTAACAGCTTGAACGCCCACTATAGGTCGGGGATACGCTTCCCATCCATTTTCTTATAAATTGGCAAGCAAGGTATTTTAAAGTCAGACTCCCGAGACTGTATTGTTGTCTTTCTTTTTGAAGTTGTGTATGCAAATTGCGAATTACTTGATGAACATGTCCACTATGATGTATCTCAAGAGTCAATGATATATCATCTAAAGACTCCTTACTCAAGTCATCTCTAATGATTTGAATTTTATCTTCCCGATTGTCAGACATCATTCCTAAAGAACGAAAATAAATATTGCACGTCCAGCATGCACATTTATAACAAACACCTAATTATTTAGCTTTTGGTTTTTTAGTATAGGTGTTTTTCCCTAAACCATGCATGTGAGAAATGAAAGAGTCAGATGACTCACCTCCCAAGCGAACCATTGCTTCAAATACCCAACGAATATCACTAGGAATACCATTGATCATAAGAAGCCCCATTCTTTCCGTGTGTCCTTTGTAAATTTTCATCAGAACATTTTGGGGGAGGGAAGGAAAATGATTGTGTTGTTTTACAAGAGTTTTTTTCATGCCTTGATTTCTACAGTCTGGAGGTATTTTTCCTTCTTGATCACTTGTGAAAGAGAAAGAAATTAATGTTGGGATTTATGTCCTAAAGTTTCATGTATTGTAAAACAGAATTGATTATTGTAATAATAAATTGTTTGATTTATATTACATATTGTCCAATTGTCTTGTTTACCTTGATTACTATTGTACCTTCAGACTTAGTGTATATTTGATGTGCAAGAGGATTTAAGTCTAAAGTTAGTAATCTAAATAGTCCATAGAGAGCAAACAAAGAGGGTACTTTGTTTGTGGTTTATCTATAGCTGCGGTCCATTCTATACTTGTATGACGTTATTGATCCGGGTCGTTCATGTAGTGACATGGGAATGGAGGCATCTTGTATGATGAGATCATATAAGACTAGACTCAGATAAATACGAATTTCTTTTAATATCTATTGACCGAAGAAATTCATTTGATCTAATAGATGGCCATATACGAATTCGATCTTAATCCTGAGTGTACTACGAACTCTTGTATGACAGGCTATGTCCTTTGATTTACTATAGTGAGGTTGGTGTTGCATTCCCGGCCAATAACTACGTATTTTGGGGATATGGTTTGGTGTGTAGCTGGGACCATTTTACATAGATATGGAATTCACTCCTTCTTACGAGAAGCAAAAGAGTATCTCTTTTAAGAGTTGATTCAGGACTTGAACAATTTGAGCGCTCAACTTTTCTATTACGAATAAAAAATTTTATATTCATAATTTTTATGAATTAATTATTCATTATAGAATCAATGGTGTTTAAGAGACAAAATATTTAGAGGGGTTTAACGAACTTTTGACCCGGCTCTATTTATGAGATATTCGTGAAGGGCTATAATCCATATGTAAGATTATATCGATGGACACTGAAGTTGTTTGGTTTATTTTATCCATCTATGGTAACTGGAATTCAACTTCGAGTTTTTAAGGAATAAAACGAAGTTAACATTCGTAATATTAGTTAAAAAGTTAATTAATATTTCGAAATTATTGGAGCTCAGAACCGTAGGTCCATTTGGTCCCCGTGCTAGCTCGATTAACTGTAGAAAACCTAATATAATTAGATTATCTAATAATATGCTCACGTTATATTTATATATTTTTAATGAGATTAATAATATTTATTGTCACAAATGAAAACTATGTTAAATTAGTTTAACTTAATATTTTCTATAATTCTTTCATTATGAGATAGTCAAGTCTTGATTATGAGATAATCAAGTTAGTAATAATTATGAGATAATTACTACAACATAATTAAAGGTAATTTAATCATTATTGAGATGGTGATTTTTATTTACCTTAGGAGACAAAGCCATATGGCTTGCCATGCTCTCCAATTTATTATGTCTATTAGGTGGCTTGTATACACGTAATAGTTTTGTCATTAGCTAATCCATTCTTAGCTTTGGTATGGCCCTCACATTTTTGTGTTTGCCATTGAATGAAATCATTAGATGCTTAATGACAAAGTCCTTGTCTTTAGCTTATTATTTCTTATGCTTGTTGGACAATTATGACCCATAGCGTCACTATTTGTACAGATCATGGTGTTGTTGTAAAAATTAACTATGTGACAAAGAGATTGCACTCTTATCATTTGTGATTAGATCACCTGATATATAAATGATTTGAGGTCCTTATGATTTGTTCCTGGACAGAGAATGATATGAGACAGTATCAGTCCACAAAGGATAAATCATTAAATATCCCTAGTCAGAGTATTATCGAGATTGGACATCGATAAATACGCAAAAGAACTAGTATTACACTTGTGCGCGTTTGTGAGGGCACAACGGCATAGTTCTCATATATTTGGGTATAGATACTCATGCAAGTGTAATAGGAGGTTGTGTTTTACCGATGGTACGGGAAACAGCTTCGCTCTGGATAGACCCCCGCGGGAATCCCATTGGTAGTATGACTATGTGTCTATGGGAGTCTGCAATCATGGTAGGTGTATTTGGTCTTAACCTGAGACTTGCACCGCTAATGCTTACGACAATCAATATACTTTAGTTGAGGTCGACTAGGGCTTTAACAGGTTCTGTGTACGCCGATACTGGGTATATTGGGAATTTTAGTGTGTTGGGTGTGATGTTAAGACGAAAGTGTCACTCCAGTCATATGGAAATGATGGTCACGTAGGATACGGAACTCGTTCTCTTAAAAGCTCGAGCTATTGGGATATTATGGCAAGGTCATGTATATCCGATTATAGAGACTAGTTGCCAGACATCTGATATGTGCTTCGTACGGGGCAGACACAATTCCAGCCCCAGGCCTAGCACGTGAACATCCGTTACTGGACAAAATACGCAATACTACGGTATACTACGCTTGATATAGATCACATATTCCTATAAGGATATTTCTGGAGAATTGGGTAGGCATGGCGCTTTGCTAGAAGCCAACCTTGTCTTGTAAATTGGTACAAACGTAGTACGAGGTACTTACGTGTTCGGATAGTCCGACAATCGTATTTACTGCCAACATATCCGGGGATCTCATGGGTCGCTTCCCAAAGATTCACCGATGATGTATGACTCGCACTTTATTAATCTGGGATTAATTAGAAGAGAGAGAAAATTAATCTGGGATTAATTACGGAGATATTTTATCTGGGATAAAATATTAAATAAAGAGAGAGAGAACGACTAATTTGGAATTAATCGATAAAATAATATATTCGATATATTATGCGAAATAGGATTTCGACGCGGAATTAAAATTAGATTTTAATTCGGGCGAACAAATTAATTTAGAACTAATTCGTTAGTGACGTGAATAGTGATTTCGCTAGGCGTAATCGTTTAATTACGACGCCACGGAAAATTCGTTAATTTGAAATTAGCGAACCCGAGCCCGGGATTATTTGCGAGCACATTCGCATTTCGAATTCGAGTGCGTCACGCAAGTCAAATCAAGCATCAAATCGCTAGTCGCATCAAGCGTCAAATCATTTGTCACTTTGAGTGATGGTGACAAGTTGTCACCTGATTTGATTGATTGATGTAGTGGTTGAAAAGCATTTTTTGCTTTTTGCTTTTGACTTTTGCTTTTATTGAAAGTGAAAAGTGGTAAAT